>CANYLF010673011.1:0-18826 GCA_948193215.1 Bocquillonia castaneifolia
AAAAATTATAAAAATAGCTATGAAATATCTTTTTCATAGATATTTGTTTAGAAATAAAAGATATATGTTCAATATTTAAAATTATGAAAATAATTTGGAAGTATTTTAAAGATCTTTAAAGTTGAAAATGAAATGAGAACATTAAACCATTGTATAAAAGAAGTATCAATATATCATAAAATATTGAAGTAAAAATGTACTAGCATAGATAATTTAAATGGATATTAAAAATGAGTTCAAAATTGCTTGTATTACAATCTGTTGATTTTAAAATTATAACTATTATTTATGATTATATCATTATGCTTATTTTAACAAGATAAAACTCTAGTAATCTAAAAACACATTAAAAACTAATTATATAAAATTATCATAATAAGTTGGATATAAGTATTTTAAATAAATCATATCTAACTCATTAATTTTAGAATAATAGAAGTTGAAGATTATTTTATAAGAAAAGAGGTATGATGATCATGAAAAAATGATATAAATGTATTGATATGAATTGAAAAAATTATAATAAAAATATAAAAATAAATATGATAATAAAAAAAATAAAGAAACTCAAACTAAAATTAAATATATTTAATTTTTAAAAATTTAGTATATTATTTTAATATTGAGATTGAGTCCTTATACTTTTATTTGAAAGATTGGTCCTTATACTTTTATTTGATAGATCGAGTCCCTGTACTTTTATTTTTGTTCACATTTAGTCCCTTGAAGGACCGAATCTGAACAAAATAAAAGTCCAAGGACTTAATGTCAAATAAAATAAAAGTACAAGGATTCAATCTATCAAAATAAAAGTACAAGGACTCAATGTCAAAAAAATTAAAAGTACAGGGACCTAGAAATGTGTTTTGCCAATTTTAAAAGATATATTAAAATTGAGAATTTATTAAAAGATGTGGTTAAAATAATTTAAACACAACATCGTAGTATATTATATGTAATCAAAAAGTACATGACATGTTTTTCCGAAGGTGATACATGATCTGTATGCAAGTGTCACATGCTTTCAATGTAAATTTGGATCAAATGAAAAGATTTCAAAATATGTGATTAACATAGTTTAGATACGTTGTCATAACACATGATATGTAATTAAAAAACACATAAGATGTCATTAGAAGCACATATCATTTTTAAGTTGATTAAAATTAACATAGAATCTAAAGATATTAGAACAAATTTAAAGATGTAGCTCACTAAGAATTTGTTAAAAGTTGTGAATAAAATAAACCTTTGTCCCAGAGAAAAAAATGTTTAATTTTGACAAATAACGCACAATTTCTTAACGTATGATTTGATAACCGGCCAAAAATATAACAATATATCATTGATGTGGCAACTAAGTCATACACTACTAGAAAAATGTGTTTTACCGATGGATAATAGCGACCGAACCTATCTGTCGCTAAGTAGCGATCAAATAGCTACTACATACCGACATAAAGGAGGGCAGGAAAAAATTGACCAATCAACGACCAAACAGCGATGCATTTCTGATTAAATTTAGGGACCGACAGATTTGATTCGCTATTCGATCACTATTATTTGGCGGGAATTAGCACCAAAAATATTGCGATCGCGTAGAGACGGACTAGAGACAGATATTTCGGTCTCTAAATTAATAAAATTAATTTTTTAATGGAAAGGGTAGCGATGGTAATAGGATCGGTTGTTGGTCGCTAACGTGAAAATGCCACATCATTTAAAAAAATGGCGACCGAATAACGTGCACGTAGCGACGGATTTTATTCGGGCGCTATTTTTAAGTTATGTTGAAAAACACAATTCTCCTTCCCTTTTCCCCCATTTCCATTTTCTTCTTCTACTCTTGCTATCTTCTTCCCCACTTGCACCTGCGCACGAGCACCTACAAAAATTAAAAAACATATAGACAATGAAGTAGAGAGAGAGGCGAGTTTTAGAGAGAGAGAGAGAGTCAAGTTAAAGAAAAGGGTTTTCTCCCCTTTCCCTTTTCTGCCATTTTTGTCTTTTTCTTGCATCGATGGTGCTTCTACTGGCCGCCTTTATCCTCGCCGGTGTCCTTCTCCTTGTCGCTGGCACAGTAGATCACGACCTAGGTGAGTTTTTTCTTTAATTTATTGAATTAATTAAAAAAATTAAAATGAAATTAGTAATGTTAGATTAATTAGGTTAGTTAACTAAATAGAATTTTAAAAAAAATATTTATGTGAAATTAAAACTGATTCTAACAAAATGCAGTATTTTTTTTATTTTTAAAATTATTTCTTGATTTGCATGTTAAATAATTTATTGTAATCTTCTTGTTTTTTAATTATTGAATGTTTAGATATTTAGGTTTAGTTAATAAATTATATAAAAACAGAAAATAATTTTTATATTTAGGTTTAGTTTAGATATTATATAAAAACAAAAAATAATTGTTAGGAAAATTTTTAATTTTTAATGTGATATATTAGGTTTAAGGAAAATTAATATTACGTTATCAGTATAGGTTAATTGTAGGGAATTTTAAATTTTTGGTCAAATTTAAATTGAAGAAAAATAAAAAGAATTAGTAAATATTTAAAAATAAAAAATATATAAGTGTTAAATTAAAAATGACATTTAATAAGTTAATTAATTTTTATAAATATGCAATATATTTTGTGGAAGAATTTAATGAAAAAAGGAGAAAATATGAGGTTTTTAGTTAATAAAGGTCAAAAATGATAATTATTATTTATATATATATTTCTTTAAGCAAAGAAATAAAATATTTTTTCTTAAAAGCTTAACTAAATATAGACATAATACTAATTATCAATTTATTTCCCTATACTACCTAAAAACCTCATATTTTCTTTTTTTTAACAAAATGTTTTTTGAAGGTTAATAGGCAAAAAAAATTAATAAATTTGAATGCAGACAAGTTAATAAGAAATTTAGTAGTTTAATTTATTCGTTAAATTCCAATGTAGGTTATTGATCTATAAATATTTGATGAGTTTCGACTTCGGATTTAGATATATAATATTTACGATCGAGGTACGTAATTTAAATTTAAAATTTTACTATTATTTGATTACAAATTATTTAAGTTAAACATTTTTTTAATATTTATTTTAAGATATTTAGTTGGTTCGAGCAGAGTTGCGAGGTCGGATTAGGAGAGCTTTTTTGGTTTTGGTTTTGGTTTTGGTTGCTTGCTTGCTTGCTTGCTTGCTTTGAGGTAAGTGGTTCCAACTTAATTTAAAAGAAAATTTAGTGCTTTGGTAGGCATTTGTTTAGTGGATTTTGTGTAATTGGATATTTATGTATGCTATATATATTTTAAGTGCATTGTGAAGTTGGATATTTATTGATATATATTTTTTTTGAATTTAGTGCATAGGTTGTGAAATTGGATGTATTTGCTGTTAGTTTTAGGTTGTGAAATTAAATGCATGTGCTACTAGATCTGGGTTATGAAATTAAATGCATGTGCTGCTAGATCTAGGTTGTGAACTTTGTGAAAATAAAGTCTGGGTAATTTGTGGTTGGCCCAGTAATGTCCCCATTTAATGGGGAGATTTTAACAATTATAGGGGAAACTCTGCTAAATTTTTGGTAGAATTTTCGTTAAATTTAACTATAGGTTAGAGACTAAAGCCTTTAGGGACACAAATTAACTACAGTTAATCCGGCTTTCAATATGAATTAATATTTCAAGGAATAATAATATATTTAAACCATAACTGTATATTAGAATTCGTTTGCATCTCCCTTGCAACGAATCAATAAATTAAGTCAATGTATGTATTTTCGTATTCGACTGCATATCCTTGCATTGAATTTTTAAATTTTGTGCACTTTAGATAAGTAAAATTAATAATTATAACAATTAAAATTAATAAAATCGATTTCGTTTGCATCTTCCTTTGCAGTGCATCAATAAAGTCATTTGAAATAATTATCGTATTTGATTGCATGCTCCTTACATCGAATTTAAAGAATTTATGCGCTTTTGCATCTTTCTTGCAACGAATACACATAGTCAGTTTAATTTATTTTCATTTTCGATTGCAGCATCCCTGCATCGAATACTGAAGATTGAAAACTCGTTGATGACTAAATTATATAAAGAGTAATTGATTAATAAAAAATTCCAAAAAAATTATATACTTTTAAATATTTTCTTCGAATTCTTTCAGTGATAAATGTACACAATATTCATTTGTGTACTTTAGATTTCTAATATTGAATTGATATTAGAAATTGATTAATATTCTCCGAATCGCTTACATCCTCCTTGCAGCGATTTGAAATTTCATTCATGGAAACGATTAAAGCCATCATTACTATTCATTTAGTTAACCATAGATTAATACAGTCCAGTGTATTTAAAATGTAATTGAATACACTGGATTGTCCTTGTGGACAGTTTATGAAAGGAAGTGTTGAGTGATATCACGGTATAATTATTTTGTGTATATATATATTTTGATGCTTCTTGGCTTTGTTCTCCGACTACACATTAAGATATATACCCAATAATGCAATTTCGCATAACTAAGCATCATGTTACATTATTTTGTATATATCATAAATAGTGTACTTGGAGAACCACGCCGGGAGGCTGTTGAAATTTACACAAATGTTATACAACCATGATATGCTTTTCACAACACTTTTGTAAGTTAGGGCCTACCTTTGAAGAAAGAAGCAAAATAAAAATGATGGATGGTGAAAGTGTTAGGTTGAAATCACAAATTGTTAGTGAATATTATACAAATTAATTATAAGTAAAGAATTTTCTTTTTAGATATGAAGGATCGTCGGTGGATGTAGGAAGGTCGAATTGTTGATGGGTTCTTTTCAAGTGCATGGGTGGACAAGGTTGATGAGTTTGTTGAGTTTGCATTACAACATCCGGATTATGTGAATGGTGGAAATCATATCAAGTGTCCTTGCCCTAAGTGCAGGTGTCAGAATAAGCAATTTCTGCATGTGGACACTGTGAAAGTTCACTTGTATCGGAATGGGTTTGTGGAGGACTACTTTGTGTGGAAACACCACGATGAGAAAGAAGTTATCGGACATAGACGTTTAGTTAAAGATGAAGCTGGTCCGTCTAATGTGAATCAAATTGGGTTGGATTTTAAGAGTACAAATCAAACTTCGTACCATACAATGGTTCTAGGAGCTAAGGGTCCAAATTTCAATCATGAACCAATTGAAGAGGAACCAAATGGCGTGGTTTTAGTAGCAAGTTATGATAACGATGAGGAGGATGAAATTGAACAACAAATTGGGGTAAATGACGGGACATCGGGTTCTGAAGAAGAAGAGTCGACACTGATGTTACCACTTCTGAAGATGATGAACCAACTTATGACGACACCTATGAGAATGACTAGTAAAAGTTAGAATATGAACACTGATAAATATTACTTACTTTATGTTATTCTTGTGTGTGTATGTGTGTGTTAATTAACAGGTATATGAGGCGGTGTTCAACCTAGTAGAGGGGGCACAGGTAGAGCCCAGGGTGTGCCTACACTTGGGCTGGGGGCCATACCTCACTTGAGGGTTGAGGAGGATGAGGAGGTCCATGATAATGCTGAGGAGGTCCCTCAGGCTGTTGATGTGGTTACTACTACTACTATGGCAAATAGGGAGCAGAAGCAGGAGTAGCTTGCCTGACCTAACTTCCTAGAGCACTGTGATGATTTGACTCTTCTATGCTATTCTTTGTAGCAAGATAATCAGAGGTCCAAATTTTTTTATTAATTATTTTATTTCATTCATTAATTGTTTCTTCAATAACTATTCAACTAATTTATGTCATTTTGTGTATTGATTTTACAGGGATAAACTGGAGCCTACAGGGAAGGTCTCCAGGTGCATTCCAGAAAATCATCAAGAAGGATTGGAAGCCTTACGACATCAGCTGGAACATATTGCATCTTGATGATCAGGAGATGCTATGGAGATGGTTTAGGGTAAGTTGTTTAAAACTTTAATATCTACTTTACTTTACATTAGTTTATTTAGCATATTACTATAATAAAACATGTAACAACAAAAAATTTTTAATATTTTGCAGAAGTTATATAGGTGGGTCGAGAGCAAGGAGGCTATGAAGCGTGCTTTCTTCAAGCACGCGACGAACCGGTATGCCGATGCTGTCTATGATATCAAGAAGAAGTGGACGATGAGAAAGGAGCAAGACAAGAGTGTCCCTGATAGCGCCTGGCGGGAATGGGTGAAATTGTGGTCAGACCCATCGCACGCTGCCAAATGTTCCTAGATGAGCGCCGACTGGTGCAATGAGCCACCTGGGTGAGGGACGGGTATGTCCACACACTTCTGCGGCTCACGCTCGATGCTACAACACGAGAAGGATCTGGTAAATATGCATTAAATCTTACTTTATTTCATTTTATTTTTAAATTTTTACTACTTTAGTTATATGCTTCTTTAACCATTCTACATTACTTTTTCAGACTTAGAGGGAGGGGAAGAAGCCATTTGCTCCTCATCTCTTTCATCACACTCACACGAAAGAGCACGACAAGAAGACATTTGTTGATGAGAGATTGCGACAGTCAAATGTAAGTTTTATATAACTTAAAAAAACTTGAATAAAAATATGATATGTTATCTTTATCTAACTTGTTAATTTTTTGTTCTTTAGGATAGATTTCAGGAGCTTATGAAGTCTGCTAGCTAGGCCCACTCATCTGTTGTTATTACTGCTTTTACTACTGGTAATGCTATTACTTCTACTGTTGGAGGTCCCTCTTCTGCCCAGCCAGCAACTGATCAGGGTTCCAGTGCCAGTACACCTCCTACTATTGATGAGGATTTGCTATGGCTAGAAGTTGTTAAGGGAAGGAAGAAGCAGAGGGTCTACGGACTTGGATCAGTTTTTGATGCCCATTACGAGTCCTCAGATCGACCGCCAACTCGTCTAGGACCCAAGCATACACTATTCCCCACTTTGGATGTGTTTAGAGAGGCGATGCAGGAGGCTGTCAGGGCTTGTCTAGATGATCTTCACTGTTAGATTATGGAGGAGATTATGGGCACCGTGCGAAGCTACAATGCTCAGCGAGACTAGATGCTGTGGAGGCAGATGTAGTTGCTTATTCAGAAGGGTCCAGAGTATGATATCGACTATCCTGATGAGTTTCCAGTTGATACTACTTTAGACCCTTCTCATCTGACAGACCCTCCTCCTCGCACTAGCACTAGAGCTCCAGAGGATGATAGACCTAATGATGAGCATATGACTGGACTAGATGACTAGATCGTCTATTTAAATGGATTAGTTATATGTATTTATACATTTTTTACAATAATTTTGTAAATATTTTGCATACACACACACACACACACACACCATTGGTGACGAATTAATGACGGACTAGAGACGGATGACTTGATTTCACTTTTCATCTCCATTTGATCGCCATTTGGTCTGTAAACATGGCGACGTATTACAGACAAGGTATTGATAGAAATTCTAAAATCTTGTCCGTCACCAATGCATCGGTTTGTGGTGTCTAAGTAGCGACCAGTCTCAGACAACCCACCGACCAAATTGTCAAAACCTATTCCGTCGCCATATGGTCGCCTGTTTGTCTTTAATATTGTGTCCCCAATCCGTCGCTGATTGGATGCTAGTTATCGACCAATGTGTTGTCGCTATTCCTTCTCCAATATAGCAACAAAGTAAGTTTTTAGGTCACCACTTAATTTGCGACCAATTAAATACCAATCGAAGTTGTTAATCAGTATTCCGTTGCTATGTTTGTATAGCGACTGATTTTCGATACTTGGTGACGGAATACTCCATCGTAAACAGGCTTTTTCTAGCAGTGATAAAAGAACACCCAAATGCATCATTTTGGTTAATTAAAAGGAATTGTATAATTTTGAACCCTTTACTTTTTACAAACATAAATTTTAAACACTTTTTTATTAATTAAACTAATTAATTTACATAAAAATGTACCAGAGTAATTTTCTTGAGACCCAATAATTTAAAAACGAAAAATTGCACAAAAAATAATTTTAATATCTCTAATAATTAAAATAATAAAATATTTTACATTGTATATGAATTCCATAAAATTTATTCATTTGTAAACTCATAATGTTTTTTATTCATTAAAAATAACTATCAAAAAATTATTAAAAATTTTAATTATTTTAGAATTGTTTGTAACTATATTAAATTTTACCAAATTTAGTGAATTCTAAAATAAACTAATTCTAAAATGCTAAAAATGATATTTTTATTATAACAGAAATCGATATCTTTTAATTTTATATTTTTAATTTAAGATGACAAAGGAAAGAATTTATTTATACATAAATTTTATACTTTTTAAATAAAATGAATTGTTTTTTTATGGGAATTCAACCAAGCTTTAGACAAATTAATTACAAAAAAAAAAAAGGCTTTAGAGAAACTGAGTTATAAACTAATAACCTTTCTTCTCTTTTGCATTTTCTTTTTTTATTTGCGTCACTTGGTCTACATGTTCATTTTTGTTCGTTCACCATTCTTTCGACATGTATATTTAGTAATCAAGTGCATTTAAGATTATTGGCCAAAATTTAATAAGAACGAAACTTTGATTGTGATCGGAGTTCATGCGGCTCCAGTTGGGGCAATGATCCACTTGGTTTTTATTGGCCACCCCTCTTTCACTTTTTTTTTTCATTTATCAAAAACTAACATTTGGAGTAATTTTTTTTTTTTTTAAATTGCACCGCCATTAGTTTTTGTTTTGTACACTAAAAACATGGTTTTTGTTGTTCGATTACCTGCTAATTATTTTTGTTACCTTTAATGCAAAAAAAGATTTATTTCCTTAAGTAACAGAAAGTAATTTTGAAGTGTGAAAAAAAAGAACAAGATTTATTTACGACTTTTTTTTTTTCAGTCATTGCATTGATATGCAAATTTCAGTACATTTTTATTTTCTGTTTTGATTTTAATTTCAATTTCAATATTTTATTTTTTTTTTAATTTTATCCTCCTGTTTCATTAGTTTTTATCACTATTTTTTGAAAGAGATTTTGTCACAATTTATTATTATTTTTAACTTTAAAGCCAGTGAAGGTTGGTACAGTCTTTCACTATGAGAGGGCAAGGGACTCAAATGACCCATATAGCTGGACGCCGGTTCCCTCACAATGGATTAGTTTGGGTCTAAATGACTTAGGATACCATTATAGACAATACCTATAAAAAAAAAGGTGACAACTTAAAGAGTAATTAATTATAGTTTTATGTTGGGTAATTTCAGTTTAAACTTATTGGTCTAGATTTTTCTCATTTCTGAACTTTGTTCTGTATTTTTCATTTGTTAATACGAATTATCTCTTTTGTACATTAATTTTTGATTTAATTTTAGTAATGAAGAGATACTAAAAAAATAAACTCTTCAATAAAAATTATCTACATTTCAAAAAAGTGAAACTCAAAAAATCTAGGTACTGTGATTCATTTAAAAATATTGTTTTTAAAATATTTTTTTTACACGTATTTTGAGAAATTTTCATACACCACCTTTTAACTTTTGGAATTTTTAATTTAAAAAGGCCTAATAGCCTTTTATGGCCTGAACTTTAGGCAATTTTTCAAATATAACCTCAACTTCAAAAAATTTCAATTAGTACCTGATACTTTTCGAATTGATTCAAATATAGCCAACTCGATTTTGGCGTGTGTCTTATCTAATTACTAATTAGATATAGTTATTAATTACAAATAATTATACAAGATTAATAAAAAGAAATTTATTAATTTTACGTAATTATTAATTAAATGTAATTATTAATTAATCATTATATATTTATAGTAGTCACTAATTATATATAATAAACAAAAATATATTCATTAATTATTACTATTATTATTATGCAATTACTAATTAAATATATTTGTTAATTATTATTAATTAAATATAATTACTATTTACTAATTATACATAATTAATAATTATATATTTATATTAATCACTAATTATATAAAATTAACAAAATGTATTCATTAATTATTATGTAATTACTAATTAAATATATTTGTTAATTATTATTAATTAAATATAATTATTAATTACTAATTATACGTAATTAATAATTATATATTTATATAATGATTACATAATAATTAATAAATGTATTTAATTAGTAATTACATAATAGTTAATAAATATATTTTTGTTAATTATAAATAATTGGTCTGGGAAACCGTAAAATATGGCCTGGGATACTCCGGGTAACAATAGTTATAAAAAAAATTATGCATAATTTTTAGTAATTATATATAATTAATAATTATATTAATCAGTAATTATATATTATTAAGAAAAAGATATATTTAGTTATTAATTACTATGATATATAAATATTAATTATCAGTGATAATTTAACATTTTGCAACGGAATTTGCAACGGCCAAGCCGTCGTAAATTTCCTCTATAGCCGTTGCAAATTTTACCGCCAAGTTGGCGCCAAAAATTTGCAACGAAATTAGGCAATTACAAATTTGCGACAGCCAATTCATTACAAATTTGTGACGTTTGCTTCCAATCTGTTGCAAATTTTTACCGCGAAATAGCTGCAAAATTTCGCTACCAAATTTGCGACGGATTGCGTCCGTCATAAAAATCCGTCGCAGATTTGTTGTTTTCTTGCAGTGTTACCAAACCTCATTACACCCTTCATGGGCCATACCTTTAGAAACACCCAATCATCAACATCAAAAGATATATCCTTCCTCTTCGGGTCAACATACCTTCATTGCCTACTAAAAGCTGCTTTCAACCTTTACTGTATTAGTGGAACCCTTCCAGAAGTAATCTAAACCAGCTCAGGTCCAAACAATTGCCTCTTACCAATATCCCAACATAACGGAGATATGCACTTTCTTCCACACAACGCCTCAAATGGTGCCATTTCAATACTCGCATGATAGATGTTAATATAAGCAAACCCTATCAATAGAATGTTCACATACCAATTCTCACCAAAATCCATCGCTCACATTCTCAGCATATCCTCCAACATTTGTATAGTTCTCTCAGACGGCCCATCGTCTAAGGGTGAAAAGCTATTCTAAAATCCATTCTGGTTTGCAAAGCTGACTACAGATTTCTCCTAAACATCGAGGTGAAACTAGAATCTCTATTTAACACAACAGACTTTGGAACCCCATGCAAATATATTATCTCAGATATGTACAACTTGGCCAACTTCTACATAGTATAGTTCTTCCTCACAGGTAAAAAGTGAGTTGCCTTAGTCAATTTATCAATAACCACCCAAATTGAGTCAAACCCACTTAGAGTACGGGGTAAACCAACCATAAAGTCCATAGTGATCATGTCCCATTTCCACTCAGGAATATGTAATGGCTGCAATAACTCATAAGGTCTCTGATGTTCTAGTTTCACTTTTTAACATGTCAACCACTTAGACACAAAGTCTGCAATAACTTTCTTCATTCCACTCCACCAGTACATGCCTTTCAAATCCTAATACATTTTAGTTGCATTAGGATGAACATTGTAAGGGGGATGATGTGCCTCTTCCATTATCTCTTTCTACAGATCACTAAGCTTAGGGACACACACCCTAGTACCCATCCTTAAAATACCTTCTTCATCAACTTTGAACTCCTCTTTATCACCCTACTACACATGCATAAATATCTTCATAATTCAAGGTCTCGCATCTGTGCTACTTTAACTTGATCAAGGAACACATATCTCACTCTGAATTGTGCTATCAAACATCCAGACTCATTCAACCACCACTGTAATCCCTGATCAAACAACTTGTCTATCTCCCTAAACAATGGTCTCCTCTCTACCCTAATGTGGGCAAGACTACCAACTGAATTTCTACTCAGAGCACCTGCCACAACATTTGCCTTCCCAAAATGATACAAAATCAAGTAATCATAATCCTTTAGTAACTCTAACCATCTAGTCCGTCTCATGTTCAGGTTACTTGGCTGAAATATATACTTCAAGCTTTTATGATCAGTATATATCTCACGAGGCACTCCATACGAGTGATGCCTCCAGATTTTCAAGGCAAACACTACAGTTGCTAACTCTAAATCATGAGTGGGGTAATTCCTTTCGTGTATCTTCAACTGTCTCAATGTAAAGGCCACTACTCTACTATTCTGCATCGACACATAGCCCAATCCCACTCTTGAAGCATCACAGTACACAGCATATCCTTCAGTACCTGAAGGTAAAGTCAGGACAAGTATTGTAGTCAAAATTTTCTTCAATAACTGAATGCTATTCTCACAAGCTTCATCCAGGTCAAACTTCACATTTTTTTATGTCAAACTAGTCAACAGTACTGTTATTCAAGAGAAATCTTGCATAAATCTCCTATAATAACCTACCAAGCCCAGAAAACTCCTAATGTTTATGACAGTAGTAGGTCTAGGCCAATCCAACACTATTTTAATCTTATTAGGATCAACCTAGATACCTTCCATGGACACCACGTGCCCCCAAAAAAGCCACACGATCTAGCCATAATTCACACTTTGAGAACTTAGCATGTAGCTATCCTCTCCTCAGAGTCTCAAATATCATTCTCAGATGTTGTTCATTCTCCTCCACTCTTAAAATAAATCTGAATATCATCAATGAACACTATCATAAACCAATCTAGAAATGGTTTGAATATTATGTTCGTCAAGTACAGAAAGGCTGCTGGAGCATTAGTCAGCCCTATGGACATCACTAAAAACTCATAGTGACCATATCTAGTACGGAATGTAGTCTTTGAGACATCTGCCCCTCTAATCCTCAATTGATGATAACATGATCTCAAATCGATCTTGAAGAAACACTATGCACCTTGTAGTTGATCAAATAAGTCATCAATTTCAAGAAGCGGATACTAGTTCTTCACTGTCACCTTGTTTAACTCTCTATAATCAATATAAAGTCGAAGCGTGCCATCCTTCTTCTTCACAAACAAAACAAGTGCACCCCATGGAGAAGTGTTGAGTCTGTTAAAACCTTTCAAGATAATTCCTGCATTGCTCCTTACATCCCTTTCCAACTTTAAAAAAGTCATTTTGCAAAGTGGCATAAAATTAGAAGTTGCTCCAGGTACTTCAATCCATGTTGTATTCGATTTCCTTGGTGACTCCTCCAGAAGTACATCGATCATTAGCATACCTCTGAAACCTCACTTACATCATTTGCTTCTACAGTTGTGTCTGTGACAAGTTCTAAGCACCTCAAACAACAATGTCTAATATATTTTCTAGCAATTACAGTAGAAATTAGATTTTGAGGCATCTCACACTTCTCACCACTGAATCTGAATTCATCATCGCCAGGAACTAAGAAAAATCCTCTCCTTCATTATTTTGCAATCCCACATAGTATAATAATGGGACCACCAGTCCCTTCCAAGGATCACCTCAAATCAATCACAACCAATCATATCAAATTCAACAGTATTTCTTAGTCTATAGCCATCACAACACATAAAGGGAACAAGTTGGTAATCAGGGGTTCACACAACGGAGCAGCCACTAATAAGGGAATCACCTTTCTAATTCTTCGATAACCCGCTTTACTTGACTAAAAAACTTTTAATCAATGTAACTATCATCTCACCCATTTATTACTATATTAATATAGCTTGATATCAAATCTCTAACATAGTGCATTATTTTGTAACTTATTTCTTGCGTATAGCATAGAACTTCGTAGTTCTTCCACTTACAACTTTACATTTGGAGGACTTCACACTATTTAGGTTTTATCAAAAAATTCCAAATTAAAATAATAATTTATAAAATTATTTAAAACTCATATTACTTCCTTTTACTTAGGACTCTTAACACTATGTTCAGAGGCGACTACCCATAAGTAACCCCGATTTAATTAATAATCCACCTAATGATGCTAGACTGTAAATATAATTTTACCATGCTATATGTTTTGATGCTATTCTGTAATAATAAAGTGAAGTGCACTATTGTACATGCATATTCTATGTATGCTCTTAACTCACTTCCCTAGACATAGGAATCAAGTCCTGAAAACCATTAAACGAATTAACTTTCCAAAAATATTTCAGAAAAATTTATTTTCGTGATGATAAAACTTAGTTATCACAGTGCAATGATAATTGAAAATCTAGTTCGTGGCCATTATTTATAGAAAATCTTAAATCAATATAATAGTAAATTCCTTTATAGGTGTAAGTCCTCACATACATCAAATCTCACCATCAGTAATTCATCCCCAACAGGCATACCATCGTTTATTAGTAAACCGCTTCAGCACGGTTTCCAGACATTATTGTTGTCATAAGATCTTCATCCTTATGTAAAACTACCTACTAAAATCTTTATTATAACTATAGTCATACGTACATAATATCTATTCAAAATCTACCAATACACAATATCGCATTTTATCTTCTTCCGCCATAATGAGAATAAAAAAAACAACTTTACAAATAGACAAAATCCTAATGGCATGCTGAATTCTAAAAACAAGGATGATATAATAAAAACAATTAGGAATCCTATGCTACAGTAGTTTCAAGAAAGACTCTGACACTCTATAAAAATGAAATAAGCGCATATTATTAAACCAAAAGCTCTAATACAAACTTTGTCACGACCCAACCTGGGGTACGTCAACGGCGTTGCGGGACAAAAAAATGATTAGCTATCAGAACCCATAGCAAGCCTAACACCTGCTAAACACGTCAATATACAACCATATATGCTAGAGTTATATAATCTTGTCTAAACAGAAACATAACATAACATAACATAACATAACATGTTTAGAATAATACACAAACGTCAAATCTGCATATAACATCGCAACAAGCATTATAAGCTGTAGCCTATCAAGGTTAAACATATAAAATACTTATCCATAACATGTCACATCCATCATTATTAATATAGTAATAACATCACACAAAGATAAAGAACTCACATCCTACATTGTGGAACTGACATCCTAATCAATAAGATACTACTAAAGCTCTAAAGTTATAATAATTGTGCATCAATATACATCAAAAACTACATAATAGTTCTGGTGAAGAAGAAGACCAGTGGAGAGTACACATATGTGAAGTCTAATCATAGGAATCGTGAAAAATAAATTGAGGGGAATCAGACCTCACTGAGTGAATTAATATCATATTTATATAATGCAACCTAAAATACATAGTCACACAATATATAAATAAAAACACACACACGATCATGGCAATGACTCAAATCAAATAACAAAAAGAAGGAGCATCGAGGTAGAACACCTAAAATCCCTCTAATCCGCCATATATTATTCTGTTTTCCTATTCCAATCTGGTCACTTAATCCAATCAATAATTCTTCTGGTGACTTAGACACCCCTCACCGATCCAACCCTGAAGTATTACCTCATATCTCCGATGACCGAGACACCTCTCACTGATCCACCCTAGAGATATCTCAAATAAATCAAAATATAATTTTTGGCGACCGAGACACCATCACCCGATCCACCCCAACCATGTACAATATAAACATGTATACCATACCTGATTCTTATGTGTGCACAGCTTAATGACGCTTACTAGGTAGCTCGTCCCACAACCATCCTCCGTCCAAAGCACATCACATTACAATATAATCACAGATATATACATCCATAATATATGCAACACACACACACACACACACACACAAACATACATACATACATACATACATATATACATACATACATACATATATATGTATACATACATATATTTATGTATACGTATGTATACATATATATCTATGTATATACATATATATGTATACATACATACATACATATATATGTATACATACATACATACATATATATGTATACATACATATATATGTATATATATGTATATATATATGTATACGTGTGTGTGTGTGTGTGTGTGTGTGTGTGTGTGTAATATGTTTTGCTAAATGCAAATGTATATGCCATGTCTTATATATGGTTTGATGTCATGTTATAATAATAGTATAATATGCACCAATCTACGAGCAAATTATAAAAACGATATTAACTCACAAGTAGATTGGGCACCTCTGTGCGTTCCTGAACTCCTAGCCCTACCTCTGCCTCTGGTTGACTCTACAGAATGAAATAAATATAAAACATAGATTCAGATACCACATACACTGATTTCTAGAATTCTAGAAGTCTAACAAACACTCTAGTTCCTAACTTGATTCCTAATAGCTATACCGAATCCCAATTACTCTTCTACTAAAACCAATATTACATTTTACTATAAAATTCTACTGCGAATTCGGCAGCATCTCCCCTATAAAACGGATATCTCTCCACTGAAGTGGAGCCCATCTTGCAAGTAAAACACAATCCTATATCAAAACAACATATACTAGGCCTACCCCAATTACCCGGATTTATCATTACAACCCAAACAATCTAATATCATAATAATTCATAGAAACATTATAATTTAATATCAATTATTCGTCATATTCAACTCATCACAACTTGTTATTTAAAAAAATAAACTTATTAAATGCATCCACAGTATTCTTAATATTATCCAACATCTAATTCAATTTAATTTCCTTTTTATTTCCTTAAATTCATTTTTACTAAATTAATATCAAATCTATTATGTATACATAACCAATGCGTATCCTTATCAACAATTTAATATTAACATAATTCAATTTTGCACCCATATCAACCACCATTATACAACTGTTTATTACTAATTATCTTATCCTTCTCAATTTATTATCAATTTACTTGTCCCCTTTTTATCAATTTCCTTATCTTAATCCTATAGCAAATTAATATCCATAATTTATATTAAATCACAATCCATCCAAATATTTATCTCATTTAATTCGTTATTATTTACTCTTTAATTAAATATTAATTATGGTTAATATACAATCTGCCAGCTCATAATATATTTATAATTCTAATAAATTATCTAAATTTCATTTCTAACTTGTTTCTTTCTATTTACTATCCTAACAATCCATCTAAAGCTTAGTTATATTATTAAATCCATTTCACGCAGTTCGAGAAATTTCTAAACACCTCCTTTTAAGTTTGGGATTTTTAATTTAAAAACTATAAGAAATTTCACCACAGTGTCTTTACAAAAAGATTCAAAAATAATTTTAAAATTTTTTAAAAATAAAATTGACCCTAATAGGTGTGGAGCCCACAGCCACTACACACGCGTCGTCGTCTAGTGGTGGCCATTTGGCCCCTAAACCTCCAGATCGAGTCGTAAAGTTTCAAGTGTATTTTTGCTACTCACCTCCCGCAACCAATCCCAGAAAATCGAAACCCCAAGAAAAATGACGATCTCCTCCTCTGATGATCATTGACGTCAAAACTCAATTGGTTTAGCTCCTCTTGGTACCGAGGAGTCCACTTCCAGCCTCAATCAACATCGATGTTGGCTAGAACCACCAATTCCACGATAACTGCCCTTCCTCCTCCTTCTCAAGCGTTGTTTGTCTTCCACCAACTATCAAATTTAGGGTTTTAGGCATAAAATTTATTGTAGTGGTGTGGGATTTAATTTGGTTACTGGATTGTAGTCAATGGTGGTTGGAAACGGCGGTGATGGTGGAAAATCTAATGAGGGTGAACAGTGCCTATAGACAAAGAATCTAGTTACTATTTGTGTTATTATTTCCTAAAGTTTCTCCTCCAAATAGACCCTCAGCAGTTAACATATACACACACACACACATACACACACCAAGTTTTAATATGGTTCAATTATTCCCCTAATAGAAACTTCTTAATTAAACTTAACAAAATTTTTATCCACTTCTTTAATTAGTTAACCATTTTAATATCTTCCCAAACTAATTATTTAATACCTCAAAAAATTTTAGTTAGCATAAATAAAAATTCAAGGTTATTACATTTACTTAAAGAACACTATATGTAATTTTTATTGTTTCCATTTCTAAAAATTATTACTATAATGATTATAAAGATATTGTTAATTTTTTAGAAAGAATATAATATTATTATATGAAATTTATTATTTTAAAAATAGAATATTATTACAATTAATGTTATTTTTAAATAAAAGTAATTATTATTATAGTTGTTATAACAAAATTAATTCATAAAATTAAACAAAAACATATTTTTATTATTAGATAAT
This sequence comes from Bocquillonia castaneifolia, assembly GCA_948193215.1. Classification (NCBI taxonomy): domain Eukaryota; kingdom Viridiplantae; phylum Streptophyta; class Magnoliopsida; order Malpighiales; family Euphorbiaceae; genus Bocquillonia; species Bocquillonia castaneifolia. The sequence continues at coordinate 18,202 of CANYLF010673011.1, forward strand.
TTTTACAAATAAATACAAAAGCACAATATCCTAATGTTTATTATTTATTACAATATTATTATTATTATTACTATTACTATTATTATTATCATTATCATTATTTCTATTATTACTCTTATTATTATAAAAATCATAAAATTTATTATTAATAAAATATTATTATTATTAAAAATATATGAACCATCCAAACAAATTAACACTACTAAAAACACGCGAATTAGCGACTAAATATTTAGTCGCTAATTTTATTTTTTTAGTCGCTATTAAAGATTAGAGACTAAATTGCGACTAATAGGTTTAGTCGCCATTTTATTTGTCACAAAATTATATGGCGACTAAATATTTGTTTTAGTCGCTAATTAGAGAATAAATAGCTACTATATTTTAATCGCTAATTAGCGACTAAAATATGACTAAATGGAGACTAAATTTTTTGCGACTAAATAGTGACTAATCAATTTTTTCATAGTTAGTCGCTATTTAGTCGCTAATTAGTCTCTATTTTGTGACTAAATAGTGACTAAATAGAGACTAAATATGAAAAAATTGATTAGTCACTATTTAGTCTCCATTTAGTCACTAATTTTTATGACTAAATAGCGACTAAATAGTGACTAATTTTTTT
>CANYLF010673165.1:0-10131 GCA_948193215.1 Bocquillonia castaneifolia
AGTGGACTTCTACAACACCAATAAGGCAATAACTAATGCCTAAAATAATACATATATAATGAATAAATATAATTAAAACATGTCCAAATTATGCATAATTAATATTACTTTTTAAAATATGTTTCATAATACATGTCATAAAATATATACTTCAAGATATTTAAAATGCATTTTAAAATCAATTATGATTTATGATGAATTCAACTCAATTTTAATTTTTTGTTTAAAATCTCTTAAACAAGTACACACATTTTATAATTTATATTTTTTAAGTTCTATAAAAATTATAATAAGTTGATATGGTTTTAAATTTAAAAATTATATTATTAATTATTTGAATGTAAATTTTCTCAATATATATAAAATATTTAAGTGAATAAGTGATTAATAATCTAAAAAAAGAATGATTGATGCATTACGTATCAAATCATTTAAGTGAATAAGTGATTAATGATCTAAAAAAAAGAATGATACACATATTACATATCAAATTAACATAAAAATTAAATTTACTCCCCAATGTATTCAATTTTGAGAGTATGTGATAAAAATTTTAAGAGTAAATGTGTTCGCCTTTAAGGGTATATAGTAAAAAAATTAACTTTAACAAATTACATTCTACTACATCATGATTTAAAGAGAATTATATTTTGGGTAACTATAGGTAACTTTGCCTCCTACAGTTTTGACTCTTCTCTTGATTCCCAGCCCCCGTTGTCAAATTTTTCTAGCTCCGCCACTGGTATCACTAATCTCAAATATTAGGTTTGCAAATTTCCTTTTGTCAAAGCAAATGCATGTCATATGATCCTTGCTATCATCCAGAAGCAGTACCAGTGATCCATAACAAATCCGTCTTTAAAATCATCACCTTTAATCAATAATTTTAAACTTAACTTCCCATTGTTTGTCGGAAAACCGTCGGCAATAATTTTTGGATATAATTGCTTCATAATCTTTAGAACTAAAAAAACAAATTAGATAAAAAAAATCCATTTTTCATGTGATAAATTGAAAATTAATGAGATTAGAAACTCTCATATCATCTTTTACATTTTACAACATGATTTCGGTTTGAAAGTGTTGTGGTCCCTCACTAATTAATGGGGCCACATGTCTTATATTAAAAAAATATATAAAAGTCAAAAATAAGTTTGACACCGTTTTTTCTTTTTTGAAAATTTGCTTAGAAAATTGCCTATATAAGGCCTTTCTTGGATATCCAATATAAACACATATAACATCAACAAGCATACAACAAACTTATGTGAGGTGTAGGTGTGAGTTAAAAACTTAAGAAATTTGTGAGGGTTAGAGGTTTTAGGAAAATTTTCTGGGTACCCTTTGAGTATTTTTCTTGGGTTTTGGGTGTGAGCAACATATTGTATTTTATATTTTGTGGTTGTAATAATTTTTCACATAGTGAATATTTTTTACGATTGTCTTTTGACAACGGCCGTGGTTTTTCTCCGATTTTGGAGTTTTCCACATAAATCATTATCTTGTTTATTCCTCTGTTGTTGGTTGACTATTTTTGTTATTTTATTAAAGATAGTGTGTGGGGTAATAGGGGAACTTTTCCCAACAACTAGTATCAAAACCTTATTGGGGTATTGATATCTACTTATCGTCTGCTCTATGGTTGCCACTAAAGCAGACCCTCCAAATCAGAAAATAAGTTAGATTATTATTTACTCTATTTTTATTCAACCTACAAGTACCTTTGGTGCAGTGGAGTTTTAGTGTGTGTTTTACACTAAAATAAAAGCTCAGGAAAAATATCAGCAACTAAATTTTATGTTGAGAAATTTGATGGAAGAATTAATTTTGCCTTATGGCAAGTGCAAGTCAAGGATTTGTTAATCCAGTCTGGATTATACAAAGTCTTGAAGGGAAAGCCAATCCATTTGCTCAGCGAAAAAGATTCAGAAGTGCCCGGTGACAAAAGTGGAGACTCAGGAAAGTCCACGATGAGCGATGAAGACTGGGAGGAACTAGATATGAAAGCTGGCAGTCAAATTCATCTTAGTTTAACAAAGAATGTTCTTGCTAATGTGGTTGGACTGTCTGCAACAAAGGAGATCTGTGATAAACTTAAAGATTTGTACCAGTCAAAGAATGTTTCAAATATGCTCTATTTGAATGAGTAATTTTATAAATTGTAGATGAAGGAAGGTTCAAAAATTTCAGATCATCTGAGTGTCCTGAATGGAATTATTTCTAAATTGGAGACTAGGATAAAGCCCTGCGACTCATCTTGTCTTTTCCACCTTCCTACAAACACATGCAACCCATTTTAATATATGAGAATGAAACTGTAGTTTACTCTGAGTTGACAAGTAAATTAATTTCTGAAAAAAGAAGAATGAATGCAGAAAGCAGACCTTCAGAAAATTCAGTGTGTTTGCCGTCTGTGAGCATATGAAGAAGAAGAAAAACTCTATGAAGAAAATTATATGCTGGGGATGTGGCCAAACTGGCCACGTAAAGAAGAATTGCAGGAAAAGTGGACCTGGTTCTGCCAATAGCTCCAGAGAAGAAGATGATGTTACCAATATTGTCTCTTTAGAAGAAGGAGATGTTGAATTTCATTAAAGAAAAAAATATATGTCCTCATAGTATGATTGCTACCACTAGAAATGCCATGAAAGAGGACGTATGATTGGTAGTATGCCCATAAATTTGCACATGGGCATTGCTGATGATTATGCAAGGTGTGTGATGGAACAGAGAAATGTCAATGGCTAATGAACTTTCGAAAAATCAGCATGGAAGTTGCACCATAATTTATTAGCAAATTTTTTGACATGGGCCGAGATGAAATTCTTAGAATTGGTGTTAATTCCAAGTAGGTATACTCTTTATGGTGGAGTGCCACGACCTAAACCCGGGTTACGTGACCTGTGCCAGGGAACGGGAAAGCTCTATGCTACCGGAACTCGTGGTTAGCCTAAAACCCAATAACAACCACTTACAAACATAAAATGCCAGAATTATATATTCTGGTTCCCAAAGAATAAACATAAATCTGCTCATAACATGCAATGTAAACCATAGTATCCAAATATAATTAGAAAGTAACCAACATATCTAGCTGAAGCCTCACTAGGCTATTCACACCCATACCATACCCATGTTCTGTGTACAGATAATATAATAATAACATCTGATATCAGTATCATCATAATATAATATAAAAATACTTATACAACATGACAACGCATCATAATAATACAAACAAAACTGCTACTACAGCTCTAGATGTAAAATATACCCGAATATTTATATTTAAAACATACTCAAAACTTACTGGTGAAGAAGAAGACCATCGTAGAGGATTGACACCAGAGGTCTGAATAGAGGAATCCTGAAAAAATATAAAGTTGAGGGGAGTCAGACCTCACTGAGTGAATTAATCTCACATTTATGAAATGCAACCTAGTTCACAGGCAGTCACACAATATATAATAATATAATGATAATAATATACATACAGTCATACATATGAATATGGCATATACAATAACAAGGAGGAGGATCGAGGTAGAACACCTAAAGGACCTTTAATCCCCCATATAGCTTTTCATGCTCTCTTATACCAAATGGTTCTCTTATTCCAACAACAACCATCTGGTGCCTGGAGCATCTCACGAGCAAGCCCCAGATCTTAATTAAACTATTACGGTCACCCGGAGTGTCTCACGAGCACGCCATCGTGTAATCATAAAAAAATAAACAGGATCGACGCCCGGAGTGTCTCACGAGGAAGCCCCGTTGTGGATAGAGCGCCCAGGACGAGTTATTGTTTACCGATGCCCATCGGTTGGTGTCCAATAGCAATGATGACCTACTCACTAAATGGATCTTTAAATTTTTTTATGAAAACCATGGAGTTGCTACCCAAATTGCTTCGGGATCACCTAGTGATTAACAAACAGGTAGATTCCTTTAGGAGAATCCCATTCGTCATCACAGCAGATGATTTCTGGGTTCGAAATGAGTCATCCATACTTGGGGCAATTTCCAATTATATTAAGTAATAATGTTATTATTTCCTACCAGAGACAAACAATATAAAATGATAAATCACCCAAAAAATTGGATGCAAAGAATGGGCGCGCCTAATATTGTTTCTAATTGATTTTAGTCCTGCATTAGGTCCATCGTAGTTAACCATGATTGATTGAATGCTGATTGTTGTATTGGCGGGTTACTATTTATTTTAATAAACAATTAGTCGAATGGATTATTTTCTTATTTATTTATAGGCAGAACATCCACGTTTATTTCCTAATATATTTTTTTATTTTTTTTTATTTTTGAAGGATTAACGTTTGCACATTAATTCATTTGTTATTTACCCGAAATATTTAAAATGGTAATAATACACATACAACCTTAAAGAGAGAAAATGTAAAATGGATTTCTACCATTTTTATTTGCTTATTACCGAATTAATTAATGTCCGATTAACTATTTACAAATAGATCTAGGTGATTTGCATAAAAATCATAAAGAAATCTTACCGATCGATTGATTCATCCCGGAGGAGACAAATCAACTGACCTTGAAGCTTCAGTTGATTTACGATTTCAAAACCTTCATCTTCTCCACTGCTTCGTGAAAATCTGACTGGTTCTATGAACATTTGGATGGATGTTCTAAATGGGCCAGGCCCAAATATTTGAATTTAGCAGGCAGGTGGGACATCCGGGGCGATATGAACATCCGGCCGGACCTGTAACCGGTCTTCCCTGAGCTTCTTTCCCTAGATTGTTATGTTTCCTTAGAGATACATAGTATACTAGCTAATGATAATTCATATAGACTCTTAAGGATCCACTTTGGATGGTTAAAATAGCTTATAACGACAACCAAAAATCTGAGAAAAATGACGCTGTAAAATCTTGAGGCTGGATTTACAGCGGCTCCAAACTTGGATGTGAAGGGTTCTACATTCTCCTGATTTCACATAGAACTGATATATACAGTCAGAATATAAAACAAAATTGGTAAGAAAAGAATGTAAAAGTTACAGAATATAAATAAAAGAACACAAATGTGAAAATTTGCTTAGTATGAATGTATGGATAGTTTGTGGATGAATGGTTGCCCTCATAATCGAGATAAGTTACCGCTTCGAGTAGAAAATGAGATGTTGAATCGTTAAAAATCAAGGAAATCACTTTTGAAAATTGTCCTCAATTTTCAGTCGAGAAAAATGGTTACCGTATTGTTATTATATTTCTTTTCTAAAAACCTTCTTCCTCAATAATCCCCCTTTCCTTTGCTACATCTTTTCGTTCTTATAGCTTTGAGAAATTAGGGTTTTTCCCTTGAGACCGAGAATCTGCTTTTCTAAGTGGGTGGGGTGTGACAGATCATCACCCATTACCCTCTGTCGTATCGTGCAGACGCTCCCATAACCAATTATTTTGAAAATGATAAACATCCAGCCGAACCTTTAAGGAATACTCGGCCGGACGTTCATTTTGGGCCTGTGGGTTTTTTTTTGGCTCAAAATGATTTTCTGGTTTATGTAGGCCGTATTAAAGGTTCGAACATATATTTAAACACTTGTTCGGACCATTAATTAAGACAAAAATATGTTTTGAAAATATTTAATATGTTTGAAATAATTTTCATTTTCTTCAACTTATTTCTACGAGAAACTGGGTAATAAAGTGGTCCAAACTAGACCGTATTCATCACTGGACTCCCGTGCCGCTTCCACATACCTGCATCCAAAAATTCAGTGTCTACAGTTTTCCCCCATTTTGTTGAAGTTTAGCAAAGTTGGATAAACATGAATAAACGAACGCCAAAGCAAACAAACATAAATAAACCTGTCAAAAGGATACAGCCTGTGTGTTTTGGCTTGGGGTTCGATAGTCGTCGCCGATAAGTGGGAGGTAGTTCATCTCCATAGATAGTCATCTCTGATAAGTGGGAGGTAGTCCGTCTCTATAGATAGCCGTCATCGATATATTGGAGGTAGTACGTCTCCGAGGTACTGGAGGTAGCCTGTCTCCAGAACCTAGTGCCTAAGACCAACTCGTCCGGACACATAAGTCTAGGATACTCTTGATCGACTAGATAAGAAACTCTAAACTTTTAATAGTTCAGACTGACATTGGGATGAACCCGGGAAAGCTTCGACTGCTCTCGGTTATTGCTTTAGTGCTGTTGTGGCATAATTTTTCTTGCTAAATGACTCGTTCGTCAATTGGATCTTCTGGAAGCATTTTACCTGTCGCTGGTTGTTCTAAAAATTCATTCATAGTGTATTGAGGTTACCTGAATTTTATGAGAATTTTCTAACTATGTTTTCCCACTGTTTTGAATTTTTCAAGATTCTGTCATCCTTTGTAGGAACTCTTATTTGGGATCTTAGAAAAATTATCTGAAATATCTGGAACCTTTAGAAAAATCTTCTAATCCATTAGAAAATAGTCTGGAATTTTTTTGCAGTCTCTGGGATTGCTGATTCGATTTTGGACCTGCCTGTCACAAACTTTTCAATTTTTGGATCCTGTCGCTGGATTTAAATTTTGAGGGGCCAAAATGAAATTTTGACCCCCCACTCTTCCTTAAGAAATTGCCACTTCTCCCTTATTTTCTCCTTCTCTATTTTTGGTTTCCCTCTTCTTTTTTACTTTTCTTCTAATTTTCCGTCAATGGCTTTCGAGCAAGGAGATGTGCAAATGGGTGAAGACCCAGACGTTCCAGAGGCTACCCATTTGATTATAGACCCATTAAACCCATTTAAAGATCGTTCTTGTTCCATCTTTGCAGTGGGTGAATGTGTATATGTTCTGGATGTATGTGGGTTAGAGAAAGGTGTGGAGATCAAACCTCTGACGAATCTGGGTGCACAAATCGGTTGCTATGGTTCATTAGTGGTCAGTGTTCAATTACCTAATGATTTCATTGCTTTTTGATTGCTGTTGATGCCTTGGTAAAATTTCTGGCGTTTGGGATGTCATTGCAGATCCGGCCGGATGTTCAAAACTGGGTCGTAATCATTTGGCCGAATCATCATTAGATATCCGGCCGGATGTTCAATGATTCGGCCAAATGTTTTCGTCGCCCATGTGTAAGAAAATGTGGAGAAGTCCTCAGCCTGTTTGCCTTGGACTTGTGATCTGTCACTTTGTGTATGCTCGTGTGAGCATATTTGAATATGCTGAGTGTTAAGAATCTTATTTTTGTCTGTGTTCGTGCATTCTCGACCCGCTTGTCATATGCGAACTCTGTAGTTGTCCGAAACTTCGCTTGTTTCGAGTTGTGATCGTGTCATAGACATTGTAAGACTGCAAGTGTAATCAAATGAGTGTATTGAGACTATTTTTATGTGTTGGTAGATGATTGTGCTTTTATTCAAAAACTTGTTCATTTTGAATTATGCTCGTAGCATGAATTATGCATTTAGCACTTGTTCGTGCTTTGTGTTGTGGCTTGGCTTATCGTTGTGTGTGCAAATGCATGTTTTACTTACAGTGAGTATTTTATTTGCAGAGAGGGTCCGCCACCAGTTTTTCCCAGTCAGGAAATTTATGCGATTCCATGAAGGCCTGGAACATGCTTCCTGAGGCTATCAGGGACCGTGTCCGTCATACTGGACTGGATATATTTGTGTTATCACTTCCGGACCAACTGGGTCATGTCAACTGAGTTTCTACTTATGCATTGATGGAGCGCTGGATGTGCAGTACCCATACCTTCCATCTGTCGTGCGGGGAGTATACACTTACTCCTGGAGCGTTTGCTGCGATCACTGATGTCAGGTGTACCGGCAAGCAGATCCTTTTTGATGGTGCCCTGTACTACACCTCTATGGAGGAGAGGAATGCGTACTTCCTTTGAATGTTTGGATTTTTACCACTCTACCATGATAATGACACCAGGATCGTTTATTTTGGTATGCTAGAGTGGCTTGCACCACTCATTCTGGAGCGTCCTGATGGAACTAGGCGATATAGGGATCCTGTGAAGGAAGTGGGTCGTGATCAGATGGCTAAGATCTTTTTGTTCAACTTGCTGGCGAGTACATTGTTCAATAATGAGACAAGCAGCTTGTGGATTCACTTTGTGCCTCTGCTTAGGGATTTTGACGCCATGGGGTGTTATGACTGAGGGTTTGCTGCCCTGGCTTACTTGTATTCCTGTTTGGATAAGTTTTCCATGGGGTACAAGAAACTGAAGGAGTTCTGGCACGCAGTGCTGGTAAATATTCTAACTTCAGCTTGTTCTTTTGACTGTTTTCATTTCTGTTGTTAACTTTTGTTGTTCTTTTTGAAGATATGGGCTATAAAGATGGGCATGCGAAAGAATTTTCACCCCATAGGCGTTCCTGGGACCCTTCCCTCATTGAGGTGATGGGGTGCCTCTTGCAACACGACTCCACAGATGACCCTGGCGGCCCATAGAAAGGTTTTTAACAAGCTGACCCACACTTCGGAGGATGTAAGTATCCTTTTGCACTTCTTTGCTTATTTCAGTTTCACATTCTGATTTGGATGGTCATTCTGGCAGCTTCACTTTGATTAGATGGGTGATCTAGAGAGATTACCTAAGTATGTTATTGTCTCCATGGAGAAGGATGATCGACGGGTTCTGTTGGAGGGTTCTGGCTGTAGGATGTGGTTCCTCGGTAAGAGGGTCATTAATCAGTGCTCAGGGGTTGAGAGGGAGGCTGTCCTTCATAATCCTCCGCAGAACATGTTTTGGACCCATCGCTTGGCGGATATCTATGTGGCCTATTGGATTACCGACAAGGATGCCCTGGACTTCATTGTAGAGGATGCTTCCTACCTTGACTTTTTAGGCAGTTCATGTTTGCCTACTCTTCTATTACTCGTGATGAGGGCCATTGATGTAAGCATCAGTCTACTTTTTGAATTTTTTTTATTCTTGCTTGGTGGCTTGTTCTGACTTTCTAACGATCTCTATAGGCTAGGAGAGCTGTGATCAAGCTCCCGAAGAACATTAGGGGCTTGATTCTATTGGGTGGTGATGACGGCGGTCATATAGGCTCTTCAGCTGCTGGGGCCCAAGTTGGTGGGTTTGTTGCTAGAGAGAGTCCAGCTGGTAGAGGCTCTGCTCCCTCAAGTCAGAGGAGTGGCATACATGTTAGCCAGGTTACATCTTTTCCTCCTTTGACTTTCACCTGCTGTACCCCTAGTGGCATTATAGAGCAGGTCATTGAGCCTTCTTCAGAGCATCGTATGGTAGTGCACCCTGGCATTAGCCATTTAAGTATGTCGTGGTTGTTTCCTTGCCACTTGCTTTTAAATTTTTGACATTTGGAACTCTCATGATCTTTCTTTGTTGCAGGTCCGTGTTGATGACGCTTATCAACTAGCTAGCATGTTTCAGGCATGCAAGTTCATGAGCGTGAGACTGTGCATCGCTTGGCAGGCCCGAGTAACTGAGCAGGAGGTAGAAATTGCCAGGTTGAGGGCCCAATTACATCAAAGGACTATTGAGACTGGGCCTACGATAGAGGGGGCATTCTCGAGTAGCAGCAGTGGCGATGACCATACCCAGTTTGAGAGGAGATAAAAGTCCACGTAGTTCAAATTAAAAAAAGATTTAGAGAAAATTTTAGGAAAAAATGGACTTGACTTCAGAATTCAGTTGCCGAAGGCCTACGTACCCGTTTGACGGGATCAAAGTCCACGTAGTTCGAATGGTATGAAAATGATTTAAGAAATATATATTTTTTGAAAGGGCGGACTTGACTTCGAAATTTAAGTTCCGAAGGCCTACGTACCCGTTTGACGGGATCAAAGTCCACGTAGTTCGAAATTTTTGAAAGTGATTTGGCGAAATTGATTGAGAATAAAAGAATTTATATTTAAAAATTTAATTATTTCCTTTTTGATAGGAAAATGTATTATTGTTATTTTTATTATTTAAAATACATCTTTTATTCAAAGATATAATTTACTTTTGTTGTTTTCTATTTTCAATTATATCTTTTATATATAAGATATAATTTACTTTACCATATTTTAGGATTAAGATATTAAATTAGAGCCTTCAATTAAGAAGTAGTAATAATTTTGATTATTTAACTTATAATTTTTGTTCAATCATATAATTTTATCCAAAAGATGCAATTTACTT
>CANYLF010673342.1:0-10555 GCA_948193215.1 Bocquillonia castaneifolia
TGTTAGCAGACTCTGCTTGTCCATTAGTTTGAGGATGGTGAATCGAGGAGAATTTTTGCTCGATTTGAAAAGCTTCATAAAAGTTCCTAAATGATTGAGAGGTGAATTGCGAGCCATTATTTGTAATGAGAGTGTGGGGGATCTCAAATCTGCATATAACCTCTTTGAAAAAGAAGTCTTGGACCTTTTGAGATGTAATTGTTGGGACTGCTTCTGCTTCAATCCATTTAGTAAAGTGATCAATCGCCATTATCAAAAATTTCTTCTAGGCTTTGGCTATGGGAAACGGTCCTAGAATGTCCATCCCCCATTGGGCGAATGGCCATTCACTCCTTATTGGGGTCATGTTTTCTGCTGGCTTGTGATGTATGTTGGCATGAAATTGGCATGCTTCACATTTGGACACCAGATTCTTAGCATCCCTTTTTATGGTGGGCCAATAGTATCCTCTTAGGATCACCTTTCTGGTGAGCACGTTAGCCCCTCATAGGCGGCTCCTATTCCTTCATGAATTTCTCTTAACACATAATCTACTTCAGTTTCACTCAAGCATTTGAGCCAAGGTTGGCTTTTAGACCTCTTTCTCAGTTCCCCTTCCTTATAAGTGTATTCGGCTGCTTTCCTCATTATCCTTCTTGACTCTCTTGGATCGTTTGGTAGGATGCCATTTTCCAAGTACTGGATAATCAGTTCCATCCATCCTCTGTTGTCTTCAACTAGCAGGATATTGGCCTTGGTGATACTAGGGGATTTTATCTCTTCAATCAGTACATTAGGGATCGTCGTTCCCTCTGCTGCCATCATTGCAATGCTATCTGTCCCCTGATTTTCTGTTCTGGGGATTTGCCATATTCATCACTGGCCATCATTCCTTTTTTCTCCTTCTATGATTAGTTGTTTTACCATAGAAACGTACTTAGTCATATCTTCATTTGCTTGGAAAGCGCCTGAGAATTGGTTCACAACCAGTTGTGATCCACTATAGATTTCCAGATCTGTGATGCCTATTTTCAGGGCGATTTGTAACCCTAGGATGAGGGCTTCATATTCATCCACATTATTGGAAATGGCAAACCCTAGTCTGGCTGCATATTTGATTTCTATCTTGTCTGGTCCTTTGATTAAGATGCCGATACTTGCCCCCGCTGAGCAGACTGCACCGTCTACGATTAATTTCCACAGGAAAATCTCCTTGGGGGCCATGGGTTCCCCTAGTGTCATCTCTGCCACAAAGTCTGCCAACACTTGGGCCTTTAATGCTTTTCGTGGTTCATAAGTAACTCCTAAGCTTCCAATATGGATCGCCCATTCAGCGATTCTCCCTGAGGCCTCTTCTTTTTGTAACACCTTTCTCAAGGGGCTGTCAGTTTTGACTACTACTGGATGTGTCTCGAAGTAATGCCTTAGCTTTTGTGTTGCAATTAACAGTGCAAAGGCTAGTTTTTCTAACCTTGGATAATTAAGCTCAGCTTCATGTAACACCTTGCTGATGTAGTAGATGGGCAACTGTTCACCGTCTTCCTCTCTTATGAGTACTACTGCCACTGTTTCTTTCGTGGTGGATAAGTAAAGGTATAGGATTTCCCCCTCTATTGGCCTACTCAGCAATGGGGAGATGTCAGAAATGTCTTGATTTCTTGGAGGGCCTTTGAGCAATCCTCTAACCACTGAAAGTTTTTAGGATCTTTCAAGGTCTTAAAGAATGGTAGGCATCGCTTGGCCGAGCTTCAAATGAACTGTCCTAGGGCGGTGATTCACCCATTGAGTTTTTGAACCTTGTTAAGTGTTTTAGATGGTTCCATGTTAATGATCGCCTGGATTTTGTCAGGGTTGGCTTCAATTCCCCTTTGGGATACCATGAATCCCAAGAACTTGCCTGATTTGACACCAAAGACACACTTCTATAGGTTTAATTTTAAGTTGAATCTTCTAAGAATCTCAAAGACTTCTCTCAAGTCTTTAGGATGCTCCTCCACTCGCCTTGATTTGACTATCATGTCATCCACGTAGATCTCTATGTTTCTACCTATATTGTCTTTAAACATCTTGTTAACCATACTTTGGAAGGTGGCTCCTGCATTCTTTAAGCCAAAAGGTATCTTGGTGTAACAATAGGTGCCTTCATGAGTTGTGAAGGCAGTTTTGGCCCCATCTGGTTTGTGCATTGGTATCTGGTGATATCCAGACTTGGTATCCACCAATGAGTATAGTTGGTGGCCTATAGTGGTATCTACCAGCTGATCAATTTATGGTAATGGATAGTTATCTTTTGGGCACGCCTTGTTCAAATCAGTAAAGTCCACACACATTCTGTATGAGCCATTGGTTTTCTTTACCATTACCATGTTGGCCAACCATTTAGGGTATTGGACTTTCCTGATTACTCCCATCTTTATTAGCATATTAATCTCTTCACTGATGGCGATCTGCTTGGGCCAGCTGTGCTTCCTTTTCTTTTGTACTATAGGGGTGATTGCTGGATCAATATTTAGTTATGTACCATCACTTCTTTGCTAACTCCTGTTAGCTCATCCTCGGTCCAGGCGAAAGTGTCCTGGAATTTTGATAATACTTGCAAGGTTCCTTGCAGGACCCCTGGGTCCATCTCTCCCACTTTTATTTCCTTGCCCAACCCTAGGGCTTTACTTTAAATGGTTCCAACAGGTTCGGCTTTATTCTCCTTTGGCAAGATATTCTCTTCTATGACAATGGTTGAGAACACCCTTTTTAGTGCTTTACAATAGGAGATCATGGCCTGTCTCAGGTCACCTTTGATTATCGTAAGGTAGGAATCTTTAAGAGCAAGTATCGTATGCAAATGCTAGCACACGTTTCATTGAGAATTGGTCGCCCAATGATAGCATTATATGCGAATGGGATATCGACTACCATAAATTCTGCTTGCAATGCCTTGGTTATGTCTCCTTCACCCAATTCTACTTCGAGCTTGATTGAGCCTACTATTGTGGTTGATTTGCCTCTTAGGCCCACTAGGGGAGTGTTAACGGGGGATAGCTTGGCTTGGTCTAACCCTATTTTGTCAAATACTTTCAAGGTGAGGAGATTCACTTAACTCCCCGTGTCCACTAGTATATTATGGACGATGCAATTATGGATTAGCGCTTTGACTACTAAAGCATCTTCATGGGGGGTTACGGTTGCCCCTTTATCTACTGCTAAAATTTGCACTGTTCTAATCTTTTCTGCTGGAACTGCTTTTGAATTAACAGAACTCCTACAATTCCTCCTGCAATCACGTATATGTGTTTAACAGGCTCCCCTCTAGCCTTTTTATCACCTTCGGCTTCATCACTATTTTCATCATCTCTGTGGTTTCGCCTCCTTTCTTGTCTTCTTTCATTCCTTCTGTATTCTCCTCTGTCACCTCTTTGATCTCTAGGCTTTTCTTCTTGCCTGTTATCTCACCTTTCTATTTCTCTGTCATTTCTTTGATCATCTCTATCATAGGTAGGTCTATCATGATCGTCCCTTTTGACAAATCGCCTAAGGGACCCAATTTGAATGAGCTTTTCTATCTCCTTTTTTAAGTAATTGCATTTTTCTGTATTGTGGCATACATTTTTGTGAAAATATTAGTACTTGTCATTATCTCTTCTCTCAGCTGTATGTGAACTCATCCTCCTTGGCCATTCTATCCTTTCTCCGTTGTCTTTGATGTGCATGAGGATTCGTTCTCTAGATGTATTAAAGGGTGTGTATTTGGGAAGATTGGAACTCTTAGACCCATTATTACCTCCTGAATTTCTGCTTCTTTTGGGAGATCGCCTATCTCCCCTTAGGGAAAGCTCCCTTTTATATTCCTTCATTCTCTTCAAATAATATTGACCATCATCCACTCTTATGGCTATGTTGGCGAGTGTCATTAGAGCTTCTACGTTGTTAGGAGCCTTGGCTAATAAATCCTTCCTGAATTCCTCGTTTGTTGTACCATGGAGCATAGCAGAGTAAGCTACACCTTGATTAAAATCTTTAATTCTGGCGATCTCATCATTGAATCGCTCGATGTATTTTCTCAAGGGTTCGCCTTCCTTTTGCTAGATAGAGAATAGGTCTGCTGACACCTTTTTCTGTTGGATGGAAGCTGCAAATCTTTGCCTAAATGCAGCGGTGAGTTATCTAAAGGAGTGTATTGAGTGAGGGGGTAGTAGTTTGTACCAATCAGCAGCGTTCCCCTGTAAAGTGGTAGAGAAGAATTTGCACCATATGTAGTCCTCATTAGTTTGGACACTCATAAATGTATGGAATTTGTAGACATGACTTACCAGGTCAGACTTTCCAGAGTAAATATCTAATGTGGGGAACTTAAACCATTTGGGTAAAGGTTTATCCAGAATGTACTGAGCCAAGGGCGACTCGTTCTTTAAATTGAACCTAGGGTTGAAGTCTTGCATGCCCATCTTGCCAATGACTTCCCTAACTTATCTTTCTATTTTTTCTTTTTTGTCTTCCTCCTATTCCACCCTTTGGGCTATTGCTCTTTCTAATTGCTAGTCTCCCCTTTTGGGCGTTTTCTCCTTGATCTTTAGGACAGAGGGGGTGACTTTCTGCATTTTCTTATTGGCTTTCTTTTTAGGTTGTTTGTCCCTTGTTTCTATCCAGCCTTTAATGTCTTGAATTTTGTCATCAAATTTCTGACATGCTTCATCCAAAATCCTGGCTACATCAGCTGCGCTAATCATGCTACTCTCCTCCTTTCCTCTTGTGTTAGTAGGATGAGAAGATGCATCATCTAGGTCATTCTCTACTCCCTTCCTTCTGCTATCAAAATTGTCCCCCTGAGGTGCAGCAGGTGGGACATATTGGGGAACATACTCATGGTGCCCTTGAAGTATGGCCAAATTAGTTTGATCTTGTACTCTTGGAGGAGAGGGAATATCATTATTAGGAAAATGAACAAGAATTCCTTGATTTGGAATGAAAGTAGGGCCTGGCTAAAAAAACAGGTGGAGGAGGTAAATAAGGGATACTAAAATCTGTTCACGGAGGCCTTACTGGAATCAGGGGAACCGGTAGTGGCATGGAAGTTGCCGGTGGATGTAGTGTAATTGGGGGAGTTCCCGATGGTATTGGTGGATATCCTCAAGTTTGAGGATACTAGATTCCAAGAGTTAAAGTACGTTGAGGAGTTTAATTAGCAGTGGAAACTAGAAATCTAGGTGGTTGTTGAGTGGAGGGAGTCCCCTGAGTAGTTCTGGGTGGTTGTGGCATCCACGCAAGAAGTCCTCCTGAGCCAAAGAAACTAGGAGTTAGACCATAGGGAGGGTCGTTATTCATCATGATGAACTATTTTTTGAATAAAAACAGTCCACGCTCACCACACCAATGAAACGTTCAGGACGTTTCCTTTGCCTAAGTGTCGCCTGAGCTGCACTAAGTCGTCAGAACTTGCAAAATAAGGGCAGAC
Source organism: Bocquillonia castaneifolia (assembly GCA_948193215.1). NCBI lineage: Eukaryota > Viridiplantae > Streptophyta > Magnoliopsida > Malpighiales > Euphorbiaceae > Bocquillonia > Bocquillonia castaneifolia. The sequence continues at coordinate 5,426 of CANYLF010673342.1, forward strand.
TTAGGGTGGTCCCTAGGGTCTGACTCCGATGCTTAAGTTAGAGATATTCTCTTGAGAGTTATGAGTATATGTGAATGAGAGAACGATACCTGATCCCCTAGATGGCAGGGGTTTATATAGCAGTAGGAACAATCCCCTTAAGCCTAGGAATTCTTGTCCTAATAGGCTTAGGAGTCCTCTTTTGCTGTAATGAGTCAGAGACTCTTTAGGATTAGGAACCCCCTTGTGATGAGAGTCCCCCTTAACTTAGGATTCAAGGTGTCAGGACATATAAATGGGCTAACATGAGCCTAGCATGCAATGGGCCTCTTGGGCCTTTTGAGCTTAAAGGAGTGATTTGTATCAGTTAGGTTGTGCCATTGAGGTCTAGATGTTTGGGAACACAGCATGTCATGAGTAACAATAACCATAAAGGCCGATAGCAACTGGAAGAGTTCCAAGGTTTAGCACTGTCCTTTTGTTATGAATACCGACATGATCAACTACACCAATCCAAAATATGCAAATGACCACTAATACAGAAGCAACAACACCACCAGTGGCAAAAAAAAAAATTGAACATTTCAAAATAATAAAATTGTGCTTGCCATAGTTCAAAAGTTTTATCCATGGGTAAAAGAAAAAAAGAATGAACATCTCAAAATAAAATTAGAAAGATCAAAGAAGTTAGACAGGAAAATGAACATCTCAAATAGATGAATGGTTAAGGTCATTTTCCCATCAAGGAAATATCTTTTTCTCTTTTGTTTGAGGTATATATAAACTTTACTATAATTCACTTTTGCATTGGTTTGTTGCAGCTAGGGCTGAGCACGGATCCTGGAGAATTCTGAACTGAATCGAAAATCCTCGTTGACCGTTTGACTTTATTCGAACCGAATCATACCAAAAATTTATTTGGTACGGTTCTGGATATTTTTAAATATCCATACAGAGAATCAAACCGAATCGAACCGTTTTATACCGAATCGAAGTACCGAAGATAGCTATACATACATACAGATATGCATACATGCATCCATGCATGCATGCATACATACATATATGCATGCATGCATCCATGTATGTATGTATAAGTATGCGTGTGTACATACATACACACACACACATATACATATCTATGTATGTATGTATGTATATATGTATGTATGTGTGTATGTATGTGTGTGTGTGTGTGTGTGTGTGTGCGTGTCTATGCGTCTATGTATGTATGTATTGTATATGTGTTTGTGTGTATGTATGTATGTATGTGTGTGTGTGTGTGTATGTGTGTGTGTGTGTGTGTGTGTGTGTGTGTGTGTGTGTGAGCACACACACACATATATATATAAGCAGTGTCTGCAAAAAAGTGGTGATCCCAGGAAGATAAATAAGTAGTGTATCGAGAGCAGGTAAGCGGTCCATTAGGGGATCTTGCTCATTGTGCTTCTTCCTTACTCTATCCTTTTCAAATAGGACCCGGGGACTTCCTGAAAATCATTCCTTCCCCAAGTACTTTAACTGAAATAGATCTAACACGCTTACTTGCTGGCAGGGGCTAGCTTTCTAAAAACTTCCTCTAGTTCGGTTACCCTGACTTCTCGTCTTTCTCTCTATCACTATTACCTGCGAGTGAGGTCAGCGAGTCATCGGATATTCTCTTGTTCCTGGTTCAGTGAAGAAAAATCTCAAATTTTTCATAACTTATAGCATCCATCCGGGCGAGAACACGTCTTTAGCAGCTGGGGAGACAAATTCTACTTGACTTTAAAAGATTCCTCTATATAATATCTTATACCTAAGGTCGAGTCTAGCTGCTCCCGAGTTCTCACCTTGAGACCAAATATTGTAAGCTAAGCAGAGTGCTAACCCTCTCATTCTATGGTCGATTTAGCCTTTTTCGGCCTCTAGCGGTACTTCACTTATCTTTCTCGACCCTACTTGAATGGAACATAAGTCAATCCCCTTGGGGACTTGATCCATTATCGGTACCTTTGACTACTTGAGCAACTACTTGATCCATTATCCATTATCAGTATCTAGTTCATTAGCGGTACTTCTTTGACTTGAGTTTAGCTACCTTGAAAAGGGTCTTTCCCTCTCTCCAAGCTAAGGAAGGTAGGGTCTCCCCTTTCCCTTGTACCTCTAGCCTAAACCCTATCCTTAGCATTAGCAGCCGAGTCCTTCATCCCTGTCGACTTAGGTAACCTTCTATCCCTTTGATCTAGGGCTATTGGCCCAAAGCCCCTACTTTGTTGGTTCATATTCCTCTCCCTAAGGTAGGAGCACTACTTAAAAGAAGAGAGTACTTATGCGTTGGCACCAGCCGCTGACTGACTCTCTCCTTGTCGGTGAGAATGAGCTTCTAACCCTTTCTTTGAGATCGAGCATTCCATCCCCTTGACCTCCCCTCCAACCTATTAAGAGCCTCCCTTAGTCGAATTCTCATAACGTAACCCAAATTCACATTCTAAGAAAGGAGAAGCATAAGGCTCCATTCTAAGCCAGGAGCTCCACTCTATTAAGAGACTCCACCCACTGATGCTACGATGTAAGGTGAAGTTCTAATAGGATAAGTCGAGCTAATAGCCTTGAATAGAAAACCAAGAGAAGGGCACATTATGCGACACAAACTGGTTAAGTAAGAGATGGGCCCACTGCTTTTCTTATGCTTTAACTACTCAAAGGGACACGGTTGATCACTCATAGAGCACAGAATTAAGATCGGGGGAGAGAGTCCTTTAAGGAAAAGTAGAATCCAATGGGTCTAGTTAGCGCACTAACCTCACTCACAAGCAAGAAAGCTCCAAACACCCTCTTTCGATGGTTGAGCAGCATGAGAAAGATAGAAGCAAATCCTTTCCCTCTCTCTAAGGTCAAGCTTTGTTCCTTTCATCTTACACTACTTCGGGCTTACTTGCCTTGGTCAAGTCATCTCTTCTATAAAAGCCATTCTCCCATACCAGCTAAGTTAGTCATTTATTACTCATCTTCGGGGACCCCTGGAGACTTACTCATTCTACTAAGGATAGCGGCCGGTAAAGAACCCTCTTAGACCTCTTCCTTTTGCTAGGCCCTCAACTTTTCTTCCAATTCATTCACTCGCAGATCCGCTTCCAGGTCTACTTCGGTCTATGGTCATGGATGGGATAAGAATTGTACTAGCATGAATAGTTCTGCTCAGTTTTATGATTTTTATTAAAGTATCCTTCCTTCGCTCGTAAGGATCTAGTCTCATTATGCTTAATGCCTTCGTTAAGCAGAGAAAGTCTCATTCTACAACTCAAAGAATCAGGATGCCATTTCGTTCCTTCGCGTATGACAAATCAAAATTGGATGGAGGAAAGTGAGAAGTAGAACCAATTCCAGTCCCTTATGGTACAGTAACGAGGTCCGTCCCTTCCTCAGTAAATTGGAAGTCTAAATAAGTAGTTTTTTCGATAGTGGGATTCTTTCTTCTGGCTTCCATTCAAAATCTCTTCCCTGGGGTTTGAGTTGCAGTTTTCTATCAGCCAGAGAAAGTTTCAGTTTTAGTTGCTTCTGCCTTTTAACCAGTTTCTATTAAAAAAGCAATTATATAAATTGAATATAAAAAAAGGTAGGGGTACCCAGTCTAATTCCATCAGTCCCTAAGTCAACTGAGTTTGAAAGCCTTTTTTTTAAGTCCTTTTTATAGCAGTCCCTTAAGGGAAAGCTTTTATTAAAAGAAAGCAAGTGGTTAAGTCCTTCTCTATTACTATGTTCTCATATGCAGGAATACTCCCATTAGCCGGCTTTTGTAGCAAATTCTATTTGTTCTTCATCGCTTTGGGTTGTGGGGCTGACTTCCTAGCCCTAGTGGGAGTAGTGACTAGCGTTATAGGTCATTGGGCAGCCGGAAGGTTGCCACGAGTAAGTCAGTTTGGGGGACCGAAGATAGTTCTCTATGCACTAGACACGTAGCTTACTGAATCCATTGTGACACGGATGGGAATGCATGCTACAAAAGAAAGATAGGGTCGAGTCTGATATATCAACCATCTACTCAATATCCTTGTACGAGTCCACAATCACTACACAAGATGAACCTTGGTTTGGTGAATTGAACCTTGGTTTGGTGCAATAAGACTCCCAGTTACTGCGCGCGATCATATACTGAGGTGCTCCCCGCCGGTTGTTGGAATGACGCGAGCCAGGCTGGGCCTCGATTTAGAAAGATGAAGGGCCAAAAAGTGAAAAAAAGGGGGTTACAAATTCCCCATCTCATTGGGGGTAGAAAATAAATTGACATCTCGATTTGAAAATACCTTAACTATTTTAGTTGGGAAAGAACGACGAAGTCCATCCGGACCATCCAATGAAGAATAAGAGGAGAACAAAGCGCCAATGACGCGCAAAGGGCATGTGGAACGGGCACGGAGATAAATAAGTGTGGAGGAGAAGCAGCCGAGCTCATTCCCTTCGCTTCCTGGGCCCAAAGCAGTGCAGTCTTTCTTGGGCAAATAAAGGATTTGGGGCTTCTTGCTATGCTACTTAACTAATGAAAGAGATTTTTTTTATAATATATATATATATATATATATATATATATATATATATATATATATATATATAATCTCTTTCATTCAACGTTTGATTCAAAGAACTGCGCTTAGCCCCCCCACTCATGAAACGGCTCTGCTTCAATGGATGGTAGAGGGTCCGTAGTACTTAAAGCACTGGAGTAATCCAGTAGCCAGGAAGGGGCCTAGAAGTGCCTATTACTATACCATACTACACTTGGCTCTACACATTTACAGAGCTAACCCTTGTCCTGTCCAAATGCCTGGCAGAATGGGCTTCATCCTTATTCCTCATCCCCATCTTCACCCAGGCTAAGGAACGTAGTCTTATTCAGGGGGGAGAATGGAGCCTCGAGAAGCACTGTTGAGAGGAAGATCCTGGGCCCCTCTTCATTCTCTACAAGTTCTTCAACATAGGTGACGATGAGCGAGGCAGAGATAGAAGAGATCGAACACAGGAATAAAATAAGAAAGACTACGTTCCTTTTTTTTCTTTTTATAGAAGGGGATGGATAAAGTTGACAAAACAGACTTGCATTTTCCGGTCAAAAAGATGGGTTCCTTTTTCTTGTCGCATTTCTCATAGAACAAATACGAGGAAATAAAAAGA
>CANYLF010673548.1:0-13594 GCA_948193215.1 Bocquillonia castaneifolia
AGTCAAATTTTATCGATCAATCATGGACTTCACGGCCACCACCACCACCACCCATAACTACTCTCCGTCGTCGTCCTCCACTTCCACATCCTCCACCCCCCACCCACCAACCACCACGACGACAGCTGCTACTATTTCCACTTCCACCTCCTCCGATCCTATGCAATCATGGTGGGAATCCGTCTCCAAAGCCCGTGCTCGCATTCTCTCCCTTTCTTCCCTTCTTCCTTCAGATCCTTCCTCTTCTTTCTCCCTCTCTTCTCTTGCTGACTCTGATCGTCCTGCTCTTTCTTTCCTCTCTTCTCCTGATGCTTACAATCTTCTCTCTTTTGCTCTCTCTGATTCTTTTTCTGGTTCTGGGTCCGACCCTCTTTGTCAGTGGCTTTATGATACTTATCTTTCTTTTGATACCCATCTTCGCTTTCTTGTTCTTTCTTTTGTTCCTTTAATTCTTGGCTTGTATCTTTCGAGGATTCAATCTGATTCTTCTTCTTCTTCACTATCTGGTTTTGAAGCTGTTCTTCTTGCTATTTACTCTTCTGAAAGTAAATCTCGTAATGGTAAGCCTGTTCTTGTTCAAATTCCTGATCTTTCTCAGCCTTCTTTGTATCATACACCTCGCACTAAGACCAATTCAATAAATGGGTTTTCCAATAATTCTGTTGGTTTATCTGTTGGGGTTATGTCGCCTCCTCTTGAACCGCAGGTTGCTGTTAAATCTACTAAACGACCGGTTATTGTTGGTGTAGTGCTTGATTGTTATTTTAAGCAGATCTCTCAAATGCCCAGTTGGTCTAAGGTTGAGTTATGTAAGTTTGCTACTTCTTGGGCTGGTCAGGATTGTGTTTGTAAAGATAAGTTAGATGGTGTTAGAGAAATTGATATTGCAATTGGTAATGGAAATGGAAATGGGTATTTTTTGGAGGGTAGTAGGAGTTTAAGTAATGGTTATGAGATTGATGTTGTTGTGGAGGAAATGGAGAAATTGGGGGTTGAAGGGAATGGAAACCAGGAATTGGAGTCGAAAGGAGTGCGAATTCCACTTCCTTGGGAGATTTTGCAGCCATTGTTGAGAATTTTGGGACACTGTTTGTTGGGACCTTTGAATTCCCAAGATGTTAAAGATGCAGCTTCTGTGGCTGTTAGGAGATTGTATGCTAGGGGTTCTCATGATTTGACTCCACATGCTATATTGGCTACGCGGAGTCTTATTCAACTTGACAAAAGAGCTAGAGAGTCAGCGAAGATGGCAGCTGCAGCCGCTGCTAATGTTTCTTCCAGTGCTAACACACCCAGTAAGGCTAAAAAGCCAGAAATTCTTTTGGTTTCAAAATGAGTCATCTGTTTGGCGGGATTTACATCTCAGGTAATTGATAGTCTATGGCCTAATAGTTAGTTGTATGTAAGTTGTGCTGTATCTGATATTCAACATCCTTTAATGCATTTTATATTGGCTTGTACTCTTTTAATTGTTAATGTGAGTTCCTTTTTTAGTGGCGGTTCTTATTAATAGGGTTTATTTTTTTCTTTTAAGCCAGTTCTGAAGTCTGGACTACAGAGTTCAAACATTATTATTTGTAAGAATCATCTTTATTGTTGTAATGTTTGGGTGTTTGTAAGATAAGTTATATGAACAAGAGACTTGACCTATTTTACTAATAGGCTGCATATGATCATGTGTTTATCTTTCCTAAAGAGGTTTCTGACTTGAGAATTGTGATCTATGCTATTGTAAATTTAGCTTCTTACTTTATGGAAGATATAGGGAGTTGTTTCATAGTCTTCTGTATGAAGAGGATAAAATAATTAATACTTGCTGTTTGTAAATTCCATCTTGTCTAGTTAGAATAGTTCTTGTAATACTAAAAGTTTAGGTTTAACGGTGGAAAACTTGTTGCAGATTGCTTTTGTTTTATTTATTTTATTGAGTAGCCACCGATGATTTGCCTTTTGATACTTCAGTTATGTTGTCATGTGGAGGTGCTTTAATTATTTCCAGTCTTGGCTTTTCTCATGAACATTTCTTGCTAGCAAGAGTTAATGGCAAAGGAAAGGCTAGCATTGAGTTGCAGTTCTCTATTCATAAATTTCTAGTAGCCATAAGCTGCCATACTCTATAGAGCTTCCACCCCCTTGATAATTCTTCAATGAGGTCCTTCCAAAGATTACTGCTAGATGACAGCAAACCAGTTTTATTGGAGGTGGAGAGGGATTTTGGCAAGTTCACAATTTTAGTCAAGATTAGACTAGAGTGAGGAGAGAATTTGGAATAATTTAGCATAAAATGATTTACCTCCCTTGAGCTAAATGGTGCTGATTATAGAGAAAAACTTGGGATACCTTCCATGATTCTATATATCTTGATATGTTGGATAACTTTTTTGATAAATCTTCATCCTTAATTCTCATCCTAGTTTTTGGGAAATGTACCACCTGTCTTGAGTTGTTTAATGTTTTTGTGCTCCAATCTTCTTCAGCTTGAATTATCCAGGTTTTTCCTTCTTAATTATGTCATCCTGGTCGTTCAATCTAATCTTGATTTTATGGTCCTCGTTATCTGTTTGGCATATTGTTTTGTTTAATTGAGATATGTCATCACTATGATCTATGTTAAATCTACTTACAACAATCTCTTAAGGTAGTGGCTTTACATTTTAGCACATTTTTTTGATTTTATTTTTCAATCTATTGTATCAACTAAACAAATTAAACATGCATGTGTGTCAGTAAAGATAATGTCTTGCTAAATATTTTTCTGTAAGTCTGTTAACAAAATGCTATTTTAGGGTAATCTCTTTTTGGTGAAAAGCAATAGGGTAGATGCTAAATAATAAAGCTCTATGAAGAGATCAAAACAGTTTAGAAATTAGAACCAGCTATAGGGTAGTAAAATATTTTCCTCATTTCATCTTGTATGTGCAAATTAGTTTCTGTATTATAAATTTCGGGACTTGTATGGTCTGTCTTGATCAATTCTGTCTGGATAAGTTTTCACTATTGATATAAAAGAGATAAATATTTCTGATCTGAATTGCAGTTACAAACATTTATAGTAAACATCTTTATTCCTGAGAACACCAATCCATAAATATAACTTTTGAGAATGAAACAAATAAGTTGAAGATACATAGACGAGCAGGACTTTCATCTTGTGATCCATTCTTGAAGCCTGGAAGTTCTCTTTTCATCGAAAATAAGTGAATAAGGTTTTATGCCCTTATCAGCATTAATGTGGGCACTTTTTTTTTTATTATTATTCCGGAGTTTGCTACCTAGTGACAAGGGGCACATGAGCTGAGAAAAAAATTTTTGATGCTAAAATTTTCTCTTTGGGGTTATGGGTCCATGTGTCTTAAACAATACATCAAATTTTGGTTTTTATCCAATCCTTTTAAGTTCTATCTTTATTCATTTTAAGTTTTAACGATTAATTTATTTTGGCAACTGTTGCATGGGATAGGAATTGGTCAATGAAATCTGTCGTTTTGAAGCTTGCACTAAATTTGGTGCCGATTTGCTGGACAAAATCTTTTAGGAGTGTTACTGTTTGACTAGAGCCCATCTGACCTACTGGTAATTTTGCATGGAGGGTGAGAGAGGGAAAAAGGAAAGGATTGAAGAGTTAGATGTTTAGGTAATGCCTGCACAATAATTGAAAATTTTCTCAACTTGATTAACTATGTCAGCAGTTCAGCTCGCCAAAATAGTGGTAGCTTACTTTAAATGCATGTTCCCTAGCATAATTTTTATCCTTGTATATGATTGCTACCAGCCTTTTTTTTTTTTTTTTTTTTTGAGGGAAATGATTGCTATAATCCCTTTTTAATGTGGAATTGTGCTCGTGAATTGCTGTCACTTGACTGTATAATTGAGTGAATAAAAGATCAGGATTATAAATGTATTATGGAAATTTGGGGAAGACAAATATTGAAGCAAATTTTTTATGTTTGAATCAGTTAAAGAAAAATGTCTGTAGAGGTCAAAGTCGAAGATGAGCTAGTTTGGATATCTTCATAAATTTTACCCATTTTTCTTGTGAACAAAATAGATTATGTAGAGTATCTCCTTGGTTGATTGTTAAGGCATCGTGTAGAGTATCTCCTTAGTTGATTGTTAACACATTTTATCAAAGTCTTCATCTACATTATTCATTGGAGTTTAGTCTTTTAACAGGGTATATAAATTATAAATGATAGAGCCTGCAAATTGAGAAAATGCTACAGAAATACTTCCTCCTGTACCTGAACTTCAGAAACATATTCTTTTGTATTTTTCTTAAATTTTTTTTGACATATAGAAAGCATGTCTATTGGAGACTAGGTTTTGGAGTTACAATAAACCTCGTCTTTGTTTTTGTCTCCAATGAAACTTCATAGGATATGAAAATGTTTGCTTTTTTTCATTTTTTCCCTCCCTGTTGAGGATATGATATATATTTTTTTGTTGCGGCTGTGGCAAATGCAGTTTTAGATGCCAAATGAGTACTAGTGTAGATTGAAATGATTCTGAGATACTCTGCACGTTATGTTCAAATAATTTGCTTGCTCTTGCAGGTTTCATTAAACATGTGATCGTGTGTTATTGTTGGATGATGATATTTTGCGAACAGAGTTCGCATTCTTTCGAGGTTGACGATTTATATATGTTGGTGATTTGGGAATGCCTTTAGATCTGAGTGATCTATGTATCCTTGTTGTAGTAATAGATAATTGCTTATGCTTAAAGCCTACCAGCACAAGAAGATGAATCTGATGATTCAGTTTTGAAATATATGGTTGGCCCTATGGAATATATGGTCCTCTTTAGTTGTTGTAAGGAGTTTAATCAGTGTGTGCTATGCATCAAGTTGGCAACCCCACTTTGTTTTGCATAGAGCTTGCTTGTGATGCTAACTCTTGCATGCAAGCTCGAGTTATAACCTCTTTTCATTAATGATTTTGCTTTGAATCAAGCCCAATTAAAAGCTCTAACCAAGAAACAAATACCTCATTAGAAATGTTGATGGTAGTTAAGATCAGGGGTCCGGATTCGTATGCCATTTAGATTTTTTAGGGGATGAGATTTCAACATATAACTCTCATATTCTCAAATTCATTGTCTGCATCCCAACCAGCATATTCGGACTTCGAAAATGACTTTTGCTCATTCTAATTCATAATCCAATATACAGTTAAAACCTTTGTGAATTGATACTTTATAAATTAATAATCTTACATCACTAATTATGTTTTATAGGTATAATTTAATAATTCTACCATCTAATAATTAAAATAAAATATCATATTATTCACATATAAATATTAATATAAATACCAATTTGTAGAATCACCTTTCCTTATAAAAAATTTTCATATTCATTGCTTATGTTTTATAATTATTTGTATCTCAAATTGTATATATTTAGAAAATACATTTTAATATATATGAAGTTAAATATTTAGGTAAAATACGTAAAATTTTCCTTTTATCAAGTCTTGTTTCATAATCTTTTTTATCATATTAATTATATAAACTACATAAAAATATATAATAAATAATATGATTTTTATATAAATATTTCATTAATTAATATTTTTTTCACCGATCATATTAATTTAGAGAGTAGAGACGTTACACTGTACATGGTACATACCCTTGAGATGATCATTATCATCCAATAAAATGTAATTGTTAAAAACAAATTCCAAGATTTCAACAATAAAAAAAATCCAAGATTCGTGTTTTGTTATAGAAAATCTTTTAAACACCAGTAAGTTTTTAGAAGTATATTGTAATGATTATAATTTAATTATATATAACATCAGTTATTTTAATTTGATATTGAAATATTAACCAATACAATGATATTTTAAATTTAGTTCTTTATGATGTATGTACATGTACAATTGTATAAATATATCTATTTGATTATGTTTTGGCATGTGTTTAGAATTTAATTAAATATAAAATTTGAAAAGTAAATTTTAAAAGTGCTCACCACGATTATGATGTTATCATTTTATTTCAAATATATAAAATGGCATAAATATAATTATTTTTTTTATTAAGATATGAATATGAATTTTTTTTACAAGAAAGGAATACACGTTGTCTAATACTAAATCATTAATTTTTTTTGATAGGAAAATATTAATGATTTAATTTTTCCTTTCAAAAAGAATTAATTGTTCCAATTTGTGTTAGAAAAATAATGTAATTATTTCATTTTGCATATAAATAAAAATTAAATAATGAATTTAAAAAAGTAACAAGAAAATAATAAAGTTTAATTAGAATTAGAATTCAATTATTTACCTTTTTTTCTAAGCTAAAAAAGATTTTTTAGTCATCAATTTTATTTTAATAAAAAACTTACATATGATTAAAAAAATAAATGATAACATTTTATATAGTAAATAATTTACAAAATTTTAATTAAAAATTAAATTTAATTTAATTACAATACTAAAGTAAATATATATTGATAAATGAATAAAAAAGAAAATTAGTCAGAGTCTCAAAGATATCATATAGGAACTATGGTTCCGAAAAAAAACAAAGATATAGGAACTCCAAAGCTGCTAACCACTCAAAGACTCGAGCTTTGAGCCGTACACATAAAACACACCCTAGCATTTGGCGACTCACTACGTACGTTTCTTGATCGCCTCCTGCAATTCACCACACATTAGGGTATTTCACTGCCGGCCAAAATGGTAATCTAATCTTCGCTTTACTAGCCTTTTGTGTATCTGCTTTTCTTGAAATTTGGATATTTGTTAGTTTAATGTTTTGAGATTCATATGTGTTTGCTGTTCATCTGGGTGTATTTGGTTGCTATTGATAAGCAAATTTTAGCCTTTAATTGAATTCTTTGACATGTTTTTCCTTTTGGGTGTTTACTGGGTTGGGATTTTAATAGGGTAGTTGCTTTTGGTTTCAATCTTTCTTGAGATGGGTAAGGTTATTGTTGTTAAAGACTACTACTTTAAGTGGAATAGCAGCTCTACATAAGCTTAGTGATGAGATACTGTAGGGATTAATCACCTAATGTGATGCATATATACATTTTTTTTTTGATTGTTTATGAAAAAGCAGTTACAAATCACTAATGATGAATTTGTCTGTGTAGATTTATTTTTATATGTTGTGCTGTTAAACTCCAATTAGGTGGATTCATGTTGTCCTTTAGTACTATTTCTGGCCTTTCTGGTTTTAATTTAATACAAAAGGCCTTGTTAAAATCATTTTAATTTGTCACTTGCAAAATCATGTTGTTTTTTTGGAAGGATTTCCTTTCATTTCTTAAAAAATGTACAAAACACTCATTTATCAACTATAAGTTGCAGTTAGCAACAATCGATATTATTTTTGATTAACTGCTTAGCCAGACAGGCCTGACTGTGGTCTTGCTTAGCAATAATAGTCCGAACTTATGTTCCTAGTTTGGGTGTCACAGATGAGATCTTGACCCATGAGCTGATCAATCGCCGCCAAGTGATCTGGTGGCACACCATTTACTGCTATCTGTTGAGTTTGTTGAAGAGCTGCAATAATTAAGAGGTCCTCATTATCTCCTACGGTAAACAAACAAACCCAAATCTATCCAAAATGGCTGCACCCTCAGATCACGAGGCTAAAATAATCGACGGCAAGGCAATCGCCCAGACAATCAGATCTGAAATAGCAGAAGAAATCCGGCAACTCTCGGAGAAATACAGCAAGGTCTTTACTATTCTCAATATATAGTGAAATGGGATCTGTTTATTTATATGTATGTCCCAAAAAAAATTAACTAATTTAATAAGATATTTGGAAATGTGGTCAGGTTCCAGGATTGGCTGTTGTGATTGTAGGGAATCGGAAGGATTCTCAAACATATGTGAATATGAAAAGAAAGGCATGTGCTGAAGTTGGGATAAAGTCTTTTCACATAGACCTTCCTGCAGAAATTTCTGAAACCCAACTCATTGACAGGGTTCATGAGTTAAATGCCAATCCTGATGTCCATGGTTGGTCTATTATTTAATCCTTCTATTTATTTATCTTTTTTTTTTGTTTTTGGAATTGAAAGAGAATTGTTGCATTATTGATTGTGATAGGAATTTTGGTTCAGCTTCCGTTGCCAAAGCATATTAATGAAGAGAAAGTGTTGAGTGAAATCAGTATTGAGAAGGATGTGGATGGTTTTCATCCTCTTAACATTGGCAAGCTTGCTATGAAAGGCAGAGACCCTCTTTTCCTTCCCTGTACCCCTAAGGCATTCTACTTCGTCTTTGGTTGCTTTCCTGCTTTAATTTTACTTGTATATATGTGTGAGTGATTGACTGATTGCTTTACTACTTAACACATGCTGCATGTTTAATCTAAGAAACAATTTAATTTCCTCAACAGGGCTGCCTAGAACTTCTTTCGCGTAGTGGTATAAGTGTAAAGGGGAAAAATGCAGTTGTTGTGGGTCGTAGCAACATTGTTGGATTGCCAGTTTCCCTGCTGCTTCTGAAAGCAGATGCCACTGTTACTGTCGTCCACTCTCACTCTCAAGACCCTGAAAGGATCATTCGTGAAGCTGATATTATAATTGCAGCAGCAGGGCAGGCGATGATGGTAATTGCTGTAGATACTATTGTTTCTTGCTTACACTGATTATTGAGTTCATAGTTTTCTTCTTTTTTGCTTTACATTACGTACAAGTTGTAATCATGTGTCATTGTTTCTTTCAAATAATGAATTGATGTCTGTTATGGGTGAAGAAACATAATTTCTGATTGTTTATAGATTATATATTGGATCAGTCTGTTGCTTTACTTGTTATGTTCATAATTTATTTACATTCAGTTTATTCTTGTAATTTTCAGATCAAGGGCAGCTGGATTAAACCTGGTGCTGCTGTTATTGATGTTGGGACAAATGCAGTTGATGACCTGACAAAGAAGTCGGGTTACAGGCTAGTGGGAGATGTAGATTACACGGAAGCATGTAAAGTAGCTGGATGGATTACTCCTGTTCCAGGTGGTGTAGGTCCAATGACTGTTGCAATGCTACTCAATAACACCTTGGAAGGTGCAAAGCGCGTATTCTCGCAGTAATACCGTAAATTTTTCCTTTTCTAAGAAGAGCTACTTCGAATATCTTTAGAAAAATTTCCTATCTTCCTTGTGAACAAAATAGATTATATAAGAGTATCTCTTTGGTTGATTGTCAAGGTATTGTGTAGAGTATGATCTCCTTAGTTGATTGTTAATACATCTTATGAAAGTCTTCATCTACATTATTCTTTGGAGGTTATTATAAATGATACAGCCTACAAATTAAGAAAATGCTACCTAAATGCTTCCTCCTGCACTAGAACTTCGGAAACATATTCTTTTGTACTTTTCTTTAAAGAATTTATTTTTGACATATAGAAAGCATGACTATTGGAGACTAGGTTTTGGAGTCTGACAATAAACCTCATCTTTGTGTTCGTCTCCTATGTAACTTCATAGGATATGATAATATTCGCTTTTTTCTTCTTTTTTTTTTTCCCTCCCTGTTGAGGATATGAGAATATATATTTTTTTGCGGCTGTGGCAAATGCATTTTTAGATGCCAAATGAGTGCTACTGTAGATTGAAATGATTCTGAGATACTCTGCACATTATGTTCAAATAATTTGCTTGCTCATGCAGGTTTGATTAAACAATATGTGATCATGTGTTATAGTTGGATCATGATATTTTGCAAGTTTGCATCGACAATTTATATATGTTGGTGATTTGGGAATGCCTTTAGATCTGAGTGATCATGTATCCTTGTTGTAATAGATAATTGCTTATGCTCAAAGCACACCAGCACAAGGGGATGCATTTTGAAAATATGGTTGCCCTGTGGAATATATGGTCATGTTTAGTTTAATCAGTGTGATCTGCGTTAAGTTAGCAGCCCATTTTGTTTTGCATAGAGCTTGCTTGTGATACTAGCTCCTGCAAGCTAGAGTTATAACCTCTTTTCATTAATGATTTTACTTTGTTCATTCTCCGTTCACTTCCATTTGGTCCAGTAGATCAAGAAGAAAATTGCTCGGTAAATGCTGAAGTAGCAAATGGATGAAATTTTAATCAAGCCTAATTCAAACTCTTACCAACAAACTAATACCTCATTAATTAGTGATGTTGAGGCTGAGGGACTATATATACAAAGATTAGATTTTGAGAATAGCTTTTGTTTATTCTGTTTCATGATCCATAGATATTCCACCTTCCATATATAAATGGTGCAGACCCTGTGATATGATAGTCATTATCATCCACTAAAACGTAATTGAATAACATGTAGCAGTTATTATTTGTAAAATAGAACTTACAAGATTCAACCATTAAAAACAAAAAAAAAATCCAAGATTGGAGCTTTATTATAGAAAATCTTATGAACTCCAGTCACTTTTTAGATGTGTATTGCAATCATTATAATTTAGTTCTATATAATATTTAATTATTTTAATTTGATACTATAATATTAGCCGGTACAATGATAATTTTGATTTAGTTCTTTATGATATATTACATGTACAATTATATTAATATAAATTTCCGAACATGTTTTGGCATGTGTTTAAAATCTAATTAAATTATAAAAAGTAGATTTTAAGAGCACTCCCTACAATTATAATGTTGTTATTTTAAATCAAAGATAGAATACTGCATAAATATAAACATTCCATCGAGAGGATATAAATGCATGTTACTTTTTTTTTTTTTCTAATTTGCCTTATAAATGAATGCCTTGTAAATTGTGTTTAACAGTAATAAAATATCTTTTGAAAATTTTAAAAAGTTAAAAAATGAACATTGAACTAAAAATGTTACTGAATGTGTAAATGGCAATTCTTAGATTGGACATAAAAAAAATGAAATGAATCCCCTAATGAGACAGATTATTTTTATTAGTAAGATATGAAAATGAAATTTATTTATGAGAAAGGAATATAAGTTATCTAATACTAAATCATCAGTCATGCAATTTTGTGTTAGAAAAAGTAGGTAATTATTTCATTTTACATATAAATAAAAATTAAATCATCAATTAAAAAAATAACAAGAAATAACAAAGTTTAATTAGAATTAGAATTCATTTATTTACTTTTCTCTTTCTAAGTAAAGAATAAGATCATTAATTTTTTTGATAGTTATTGCCTCAGTGGTATCCCAGACCCTTTGAATCCAGAACAATCCACTATGAAGGGAGTCGGCGCCTAGTTTTGGCCCATTTGAGCCACTTGTCCTCTCACAACGAAGGCGGGGCTCGAACTCGAAACCTCTCCTTAAAATCAAAAAGACTTAAAAAAACTTAAATATAATTGAAAAAATAAATTATTAACTTTTATATATTAAAATAAATTTATTTTAATGTATAAAACTTAATAATTTATATTGCGATTTTAATATATAAATTATTAACTAAAGTAAATATATTATTGCTAAATGAATAAAAAAGAAAAGGTACTCAAAATCACAATATAGCTCTGGGAACTCCACAGCCCGGCCCAACTAACCACTCAAAACCCAAGCTTGGAGCCCTAACCCTAACTCATAAAACACAAACGCACTATAAAACCCTCGCATTCGGCCACTCACTACGTTTCTTGATCGCCTCCTGCAATTCACCACACATTAGGGTTTTTCACAGCCAGCCAAAATGGTAACCCAATCTCAGCTTTACTGGCCTTTCGAATATCTGCTTTTTTTTTTGAACATTGGCTGTTTGTTAGTTCAATGTTTTGATATTCATATGTGTTTGCTGTTCATCTGGGTGTATTTGGTTGCTATTAATAAGCAATTTGACATGTTTTTCCATTTGGGTGTTTACTGGATCGGGATTTGTAAAGGGTAGTTGCTTTGCTTTGCATTAAAGTCTCAATCTTTCTTGAATCGGACTACTACTTTATGTGGGAATATCAACTCTAGATAAGCTTAGTGATGTGATTTGGTAGGGATTAATCACCTAATATGATACATATATACATTTCTTTGTTTGATTGTTTATGAAAAAGCAGTTGCAAATCACTAATGATAAATTTGTTTGTGTATATTTATTTTTATATGTTGTGCTGTTAAACTCCAATTTGGTGGATTCATGTCGTCCTTTAGTACTGTTTCCTTTCATTTCTTAAAAATTCTGATTCTAAATGCAGGGTGCATTGTTTTTTGAAGTTGAAAGAATCTCTTTCCAGAATTAATTATTTTTCTGAACCTAGGAAAGTACTAAATAGAACTGGATTTAATTGAAGTCTTAACATTTTTTTTAATCTTCCGAACATTGTGTAAAGGTAGTGTTTAATCGAGTGCGTGTTGATTCCGACTGTTTTTTTAAATTTCTGAGTAGAAATTGTTTGCTAATACATTTGGTATAGTTTGGTGTATTTCTAATTTTCACTTGTGTTTCATAGGTGAATGTTCCCAAGACTAAGAAGACATATTGTAAGAGCAAGGAGTGCAGGAAGCACACTTTGCACAAGGTGACACAGTACAAGAAAGGGAAGGATAGTCTTGCTGCTCAGGGGAAGCGACGTTACGATCGCAAGCAGTCCGGTTATGGTGGTCAGACGAAGCCTGTTTTCCACAAGAAGGTATATAACATTTCCAACTTTCTGAATGTGAATTTAATATTTTTGCATACTTGAATGACCAAAATAATAATAGCTGAAGCATCATTTGATGACTTGATACTGTAGATTTTATGTTATAATAATCAAATTTTCTGTAATATTTATTAAAGGCTAAAACTACCAAGAAGATTGTCTTGAGGCTGCAATGTCAAGGCTGCAAGCATGTGTCTCAGCACCCAATTAAGGTTTGCCTTTACTCTTATAATTGTTTGTTTACTTGATTTGGCCACCCATATCAGATCTTTTTTTTTTTCTAATAAATGTTTATCTATTGCTTACTTTGGCAGAGATGCAAGCATTTTGAAATTGGTGGAGACAAGAAGGGGAAGGGTACCTCACTTTTCTAGATGATACATGCAAATTTTGCATGCTCTTTACTGTTAAAATATTTTGCCAGAGCTGGACCAACTTTAGAATTTCTGTTGACTTCATTTTGTTACTTTTCTTCTATTTGTCTTTGTTAGATTGCTACTGTTTGTTTATGGAATTAATCGACAATCAATAGCGATTATGTTTTATTGAGAGTGAACAAGCTATTTGAAATTAGATTTGCGTGAAATTTTATCTGAACCATGTGTGCTCAACTTTATGTTAGTAAATGGTTGGAGCCGGTTGACTTTAAAAACTTGACCTGTCATATGCCAGAGAAATATCTTGGAAATCATACATTTTTCGAAAGGTATAATTTTACAAATTTCTGGCTTACTTTCTGTTGCTTATGTGAACGATAGAATGGTCTTTGGATATTTAGCATCACCAAATTCCTTGTTTTGCCATTGCTTTATTCTTAATAAAGCTTCGCTCCCCCCATTAAAAAACAGCTCAATTCTATGTACGGCGGGGGGGGGGGGGGGGGGTTGTGGCGGGGGGGGGGGGGGGGGGGGTGGGGGGTTGGGCGTTTCCCCAGTTGAACAAATTTACGTTTTGCCAAAAATTTTATAAATATTTTTAAAATAAAATAAAAATTAA
>CANYLF010673564.1:0-13767 GCA_948193215.1 Bocquillonia castaneifolia
AAAGATAGTGGAATACCCAATTGGAGATTGGGGAGTGAATGTAGGACTTGTTGTGTCCGAACCACTATAACTCTTTGTGTTGTGGGTGTGTAATTGGCTTAAGCTTAACTCTTCTCTTAGAGTTTTTAATTTTTAATTACCAACCAATTCACCCCCCCCCCCCTCTCTTGGTGCCTAGGGATTTCAAGCTCCTTAATCGGGATGCTAAAATCTTAATATATCATATTAGTTATTAATTTATCGAGTATTAATTTATGGAGGTTAATTTACTTTAATACTGATAATAATAACAAACGTAGATACATTTTAATCGACTTGGGAGTTTAGGTTTGAATCACCCACCTTTAATTATTAATAATAATAGAAAAAATAATAATGACAATAATAATAAGGCAAAGCCTATTTCCACAAGCTGGCTATTGCCACAACCAAATTAATTGATTAATATGAAAAATACAAAAATACCCTTACATTAAGTTTTTTTTCATAAACAAACAGAAAAATCATATATGTTTCTATATAGGATTGTATGATATTTATAGGTTATATTCTTTATTGATTTAACCTTCAAATCTGAAGAAGTTAAAAATTAAATCTGAAGAAGACCATCATAGAGACATTTTCTATTCTAGTTTGTACTTAGCAGCCTACTTGCTACATTGTAAATTTCCAGCTTTTCTTTTCATGCAGACTCCATTATTTGTGCTCCTTCTTCCTTCTTTACTCTGTAAGTTTATTGGACCTTTTCAGTCCCCTTAATACATCAACGCCTTTTATCAAAAAAATAAACTAGTGTAACAGTTCTTTTTTTCTCAACAACTCTTTAGGAAAACAAAAACAGAAGAACTGATGAGAGGCTCAAATTATATATATATATATATATAATCATTATGTAAAATATATATAAATGTTCTACGAATGACTGTGTTTTATAGTTTAAGCCAATTGATCTATCTTTATTGGAAAGAAATTTTTAATTTAATTTAATATAATAACATTGTATACAAGGGCTTGCAAGTACCAAATATAAATTTTATAATTAGAATCACACTACTACCATGTCAAATATTTTTACAAAACACAATCAAGTTATAAAATAATTCCAAAAACATATTAAAAGAACATGAAATGTCAAAATTTAAGCTTCATAGTAAAATATTGCTCCCTCTCAAATTATTAATTAATACTTTTACTATTTCAAACTAACAAGAGTAGTAGTTTTTTAATGAGTAAAAAAAAAAAAAAAGCAACCAGCAACACAAAAATGCAAATCATGTAGCCACTAAGATCCGTTTGACCTAAGTCCTGTTGAGCGGGTTGCACTATTGTTGTGAATGAAAAATCTTTAGCTTGCACATAAATAACTTCACTACTAGCGCTTGATGCATCTTCACGTGTCATTGCATTTTCATATCTTAAATTATGGGATCATTGTATATGTTTTTTTTCTAAAACAACCATCGTATATGTTTATACTTTAAAGATTCATTTTTGTTATATTTATCTTTTTTTTTTAAATCTTTTTAAGATCTATAATGCAACTTATCAAAAAAAAATCTATAATGCAGTATATCTCTTTTGATAAATATAGAAACAACTAATTAATAAGGAATATTGCAACTATATTTATGGAAACAATATATATTCATTAAATGTGATTTTTACATTTCATTTAAATTAGGGTAACTTGGTCTATATACTATTAATTTATTAATATAGTTGTGGCTCTAGTAAATTAGGTTGTGGAAATAGGCTCTAATAATAATAATAATAATAATTCCCTCAAAATAACAATGATAATAACCGTTTTATGATTTTGTAAGAGAAAATATATATTATGTGTGTCACTTTCGTAGGGCTTTTAAAGGGAACAAAATATGGTTGCGCAAGAATCGTTGCCTCATCTCCACTAAATTAATGCAATGATGATATTTTTTTTACTAGGTTGAGGATTTTCTTTGGTACGATAAAAACTTCAAGATTCAATGCTTCTAGCTTATGCCATTTATGCACTGTTTCACCCAATTCCCTTCTGCATCATAATAATTCATTTCTGTTTGTTTTTATATTTTAATATTATTTGTGTCGGTGGAAATTTTATATCCATTAGATTTTTTTTAGTCTTTATCACGATTATCGGATTTGTTAGAATGGTTAATTATGATTTATTATTAATGTATGATTTGAAATCTTTGATATTGACGTCTTGAAAACCAAAGTTTATAAATATGTATACTTGAACGTGCCCATCAGGCAAGCATCTATAACAGGATTAGGGTAGGAATGCTTGTGATCAATTCCAAGAAGGTTAAGGCAAACAACCATATAGGAAATAAAGGCAATCTCTGCCTTTTCAAACCAGATAGGAAAGCTGCATCTAATAAACATAAATTCTATCTTTTTTCTATTAAAAGAAATAAAATATATTTGAGTAAGCTATAGCTTTTTTTCCTCGATTAAATTTACTTGGTAAGTCTTTTTATTATAAACACATGGTAAGTCTTAAGCTTATAAATACTGTAGATCAATGCCCATCTCTTCATGAACTTCAAGCTCAGCTTGCTTGCAGTAACAATTAAATGACTTCGCCAATTCATTATATATGTTGAATAGCAATATACCAATTGGCATTAATAAAATTTCATCTTATCAAAAAAAAAATGGCATGAATGTTAGGATTGATTAGCACTCCGCATTTAATAGGTTCAGTTTGATTTGAATAAAAATAAACAGATCAGATTTTTTTCGAACCTAAAAAATTGAAATCATTCATGAATCAAAATTGAACCAAACTAAACGGTTTGATTGATTAAATTTGGTTCGAGGTTTTGTATTTAATTTAAATTATTTTTTGAAATATTTATCACATTTATTATATATATTTATTTTAAAATTAGTAAATATACATATTACGGAATAAATTATGATTTTTCAATTGGTTCGATTTTAAAAGTAAAGAAATTGGTCCAAAGTCAATAATGAAAATTTTTTTTAAAATAAAAATCGGAAAAATTAATTGAATTTACAAATCATTCGGATTTGGTTCAGCTTTACGGTGCAATCTGGTCTTTGTACACCCCTAAGCCTGACCATGGGGCAAGTCCCTTTCCATGGAAGCTGTCAGAACTAATTCATTTTATTTTCACATATTTTTTTATAATTATTCATGACATTTTTGTTGTTTCGCTCCTTGTCATCCTATACATATATATGATATGAATGAGATGGTGCTTGCCTCGGAAAATTATATTTTAAAAAAATTAGAGCAGCACGTTAATGAATTTTTTTTATTTAATCTCATGATCAGCTCTTATAATTAAATCATGTCCATATAAAACAACTACTTTTAAATTGTAGAATTCGTTAATCATATTAATTAGTGTGATCTATATATATGAAAACCTAGTTTAGATATAAAAAAATCCAGAAAAATATTTATTCTTGTGTGATTATAGACAATGCACATGCAATTGTAAGTGAAATCATATGCGCATGTAACTACTTATGCAAATCAGGGCCACAATTAATGCCTGATTATGAGAAGGAAAGTGCTATCAAACTATTCGTAAGCTCAAAATGTTTCACGAGACAAAAACATCAGCAACTAAAGCGTGTCGGTGTTGTACCTAATAACATCGACATGAATTGCTCGACCCACGCCGAATACAAGCCTATCTTTTCATATTTTTTTTATGGGTGGAGTTGCCTGACAGTGGTATCCCAGGCCTTTGGCCCAGACTAATCCATTGCCCCCGTACTGGCGCCCAATAGAAGTTCCGAAATTGCCACACTGCGGAGTCACACAAGCGGGTACCATCGAGGAGAGGATTCGAATCCTGATGGGCACAATCCACTTGAGATAGCTGTCTTGGCTTTTGCCAATCGAGTTATCACTCGTTGGTGAATACAAGCCTATCTTTTATGTTAAAAAATGTCTCTCTGTCTTTTATATGTATGTATGTATGTATGACTAATGATCACCTAATAGCATGAATTTTGTGGGATTTTCAAATATTAACCTCACCCTTGAAATCTTTCAAGTTTGCTCCTCGTATTTTATGTTTAGTGTCTAATGTACATAATCAGGAATGTGTTTCATCATATATATTATTCTTATATTCCATTCTCTCTCATGATAATATGAATAGATATGATACTCCAATAAAAAAAAATGAATATATATGAAACTAAACAACAAATTTGAGATATAATTAAAAAGAAAATGAAAATTTGAATAGATTTGAAAAGAATATGGAAGTTTATGATATATTTGGTTTCAAATCTCTTAGACATATATTACCAAATTGAAAAGAGAAGATTTCATGTCAGATGAAATATATATATGATCGTATTTGTCACTGAATGTAAAACACTACTAAAAATCTCTTTTTTACCGATAGATACAACCTTCAGTAATTACTGACGGAATGGTGACTCACCGTCAAAAGTGGTCATGGAAAAAGGGATTATGTACATGTCTCTCAACTAAAATCAGTGAATTTGAGTTCCATCATTAAAGGAATTGATTTATTTAGGTCTTTCAACTATGGGAGTTATATATATATATATATACATATATATATATATATATATATATAGTGTTATTTTATATATTTTGAACCCTGATTAATTCACTATGAGGAACCGATGCTCAGCTGTGATCTATTTAAGCCCTTGCTCCCTCCCTGAAAAAGCGAGACTCGAACTCGAAACATATCTCTAAAACCACAAGGATTTTATCATCTTTACCAACCTTTTTTGGTTCGACTATGCAAATTGATTGATATAACTCTTTTTATATCCTATAGTTTGACATGTATATATTAAAAAGTTAAGTAAAATAAAACTTGATTTTAAGATATTAAACTTATGTTTATCAAGTAAGGCTAGTTTGGTGCAAGACAACTCGAATTGATGATCTATATAATGAACTCTATAGTTTGAAAGATGACTCTAATGAGTTTGTTGGAGTTAAACGTTAGAAATATATAAAGAGGTTATAAAGTATTTGTAACTTAAGAACTCTAACATTATTATAAGAATATTTTTATATTTTGGTTTCTAGATATTTCTAATATTAGTATATTTTTTACTTTTTTAATTGATATTAATAAATAGTGTATGATGTTTGACATAACTCTAAATCATTCCATAGGTAAAGAATATGAGTTTAATCTAAAGAATATGAGTTTAATTGATTTATAAAATTAAGGGATCAAATTAAAAATGAGAGATCTATTGTATAAAAAAAGTGCAAATTCAGGGTCCTATATTTTTTTTTTCAAAAGCACTTTAGTTTCTTGCCCTATCAACATTTGTTGGATGGTTAAGCGTATACGTTCACATATATAGAACTAGTTGTATTATCTAGACTATGCGTAAAAATTATTTAATTATTTTATAAAATATTAAGATTAACTTTATATTCTTATCAAAAAAAAAGATTAACTTTATATTAATATGTATTAATTTAAACCGATGATAATACAAATAAATAAATAAAATATTTAAGAATTTAGAAAATTTCATAGAATTAAAACAATGAATATGGCATATAAAGCATACATATATAGAGTATTTGCATTTTCATGAAAAAAATGTTTTTTCTTAGGGAAATGAAAAAAAAATGTTGATATGTTTAAATGTAATATAATAGAATATTCAAATAATACAAAATACCTACGTAATATTCATAAACAAATTAAATTATTTTTTTACTTTTGAATAAAATAATTTTCAGAATACTAATTGGATTGATCTGCTTATGATGAGATTAACATCAACTTATATCCTAATTCAAACCCAAACACTTCAAACAAAACATTTTTGCAAAAAAAAAAAAAAGCTTTTTTTGCAAATAGGGTTATGCAAGAGTTAAATAGGATCTGAGAATCATTTTGAATTGATCAATTTCGATTCGGTCCAATTCGGTTCTTATTTTAAAATGTTTTATTAATTCTATTTTTTTCATTTTAAATGTTAAAGAATAGAATTAAAACAAACTATAAAAACCAACAAAAAATAATGCTAAAAAATTTAACCAAAAGGCCCATCACCTTATGTTTTTAGTTTAAATAAATGAAAAGAAAAGGTTCGCGCCCTAGAGTGCATCCATGTCTTAGCTTTATTTGATTTGATAAGTAGAAGTTATTGTCCCAACCAAAAGAAAATATAATAAATAATAGAAATTCTATGAACTTAGATCAATCAAAAACTTCTGTTTCTATATAATAATTCAGGCTCATGAATTCTTCCACTTAAATTGTGTGGTAGTTCTAGAAATGCAACTCCTTAGCCTGTGCGCAATCGCTCTATCTAGCGTGTCGTCATGCATGCAAGCGAAGAGCTAGCTATGGGTGGTAATAAAATAAATAGCCCATCTTTATCTTAGTAGAGTCTTTCAATGGCATGTTTCAATCTTCTTCCCCATTATATAGATGAGCCACCGGTTCAGGTACAAAATACTATCATTACTGCCTGGACAATTAGACATCCATCGTGGTTAAAAAAAGTGGTTAACCATCTATAAAAAAATCCATATCATCCATCAAAAAAATGTGTCTCAACTACAGACAACTCCCCTCTCCACCTTAATGGCAAAAAAAAAATAAAAGAATTAATCAAATTCTATTGAGTTTGACTCATAGTGATCATTTATCAAAGAAATCTCTTTCAGTTGTCACTAATCCTATTATCAATAAAAAGGCTAAGAGCACTTATTTAATTTAGACCATACATCTTTCTTGGTATATCCAGATAATAGGTGGTGAGGAGTTCTCTACGTCTTCTAGTTGTATACTGTTTCTGTTTATCTATTACTACACTTCAGCTATATTATGGATTCACTTGATATAGTCAAATACTGATTGTACCTATATAAATACTTGTGCTTAGCTGCTCATTATTGATATATGATTGATTCTTGCCAATACACTTCTATATGGTATCAGAGTGCACTAAATCTAATGGACCTTTAGCATAATAATCAAACAAGGTGAAAGGTAATTTATGACTCTTGCTAATGTTACATGCATGACATGATAAAATACTACTATTACTATGATCAGAAAAAGAAATTTATGCTTGATTTAAAGCACATTTGACAACTCTATAATTGGCATGGCCTTAGCGGGAATGTCATTGACTCAACGAACAAAGAAAAGCTTGCTTTGATGATGCCGGGGAAGGTCATAAATGCATAGAATAAAGTCCTTTATTACTTTGGCCGATACGGAACGGTGCGCTCATTTTGATATCCTCTATCATAAAATAGTTAGGAAAGAATTCAACAGAAACTTTATTAGTGTTAATAAAAGATGAAATTGAAAGTATATTGGAGAAAGAATTAGGAAAATGTAAGATATTATCTAATTGAAAAAGATTTTTAGAATCAGAAAATTTAAAGGAACCAGAATGAGAAATAGGGAGGGTATTACCATTACCAATCTTGACATCATCAGAACCAGAATAATCATGAGGGTACTAGATGTTGTTCAAATCTGGGGTGTGATGGTGAGAGGCACCAGAGTCTAAAATCCATGATTGCTGAGGTTGATAAGTGGCATAATTAGAAACTGGATGAGGATTAAAATTGTTGTAAGGTCTTGGTGGAAGAGAAGGCTAGCGTGGTGTAGAAGGACAACTTTGGACTGCATGCCCAAACCCGTAGCAAACATGGCAATGAAGTGAATTGTTATTAACGTTGAGGATGCCAAAAGAAGGTGTTGAACTAAGTATTCCATCCTGTTGCAATGCATATGGCCTGAATTGATTGTACTGGCGACCTCGGCCAAGTCCTCGTCCACCCCTACCACGTGAGTTTAATGCCCGAGAGTTGAATGTTTGGGCAACATGGGCTATAGGTGGTACGCTCCACCCCTACCACGTCAGTTTGATGCCCGAGAGTTGAATGTTTGGGCAACATGGGCTGTAGGTGGTACGTTGTCCTTGGAGGCAGCAGTTTCAGAAGCTAAATATTTTTAATCACTAAGGAGCAGGACACACAAATCATCAAAAAAGATTGCTTCTAAACGATTCTCTAAAGAATGAAAAAAGGGACGCTAAAGAGAACCCAAACCATTAACAGTAACATGAACTAGATCATCCTCAAGAACAGATCCTTGAAGAGCAAGTAGTTGATCGTACATGCTCTTAGCACGTTGAGTATATTGAGATAGTTTGGATTTGAGCTTTCAAACCCAAAGTATAGATGGTTTGAAGTTTCGCCCAGGCTTCAAAGGCAAATTTTGAACCAACAACTTGAGGAATAAAATTCTCAGACATTGAGTTAATAATCCAACTCAAAAATAATTAATCTTACCTAAACCATGTAGAATAAATTGGGTTGTGGAGATTATTAATCATGGCTGTCAGTATGGGATGCGAGCCATCAATGAATTTAGTTAAATCAAATCTGTTGAGAAGGGGGAGTAGTTATGCCTGCCATTTTAAATAGTTTGAAGAAGTAAGTTTAACATGGAGATTATAACAATACTCGACAAAGATGAAAGAGAATGAGACATGTTGGAAGTTTCTGAGCTTGATTCCGACTAAGAAGTCGTGGAACTCATGATTCTGGGCAGCGAGAAAAAGAAGGAAAGAAAAGAAAATCAAAGTGGTTGTTAAACCTTGGATGGCTCTGATTCACGCTAATGATGGGAGTCATTACTATGTTCTTTTTTTATGATCATTATTCAAAATATTATTGGATTTATTTTTTAAAATTTAAGTCTAAGGTTCTGAGTACTTTTATTAAATTTCGACACTTAGTTGAAAATTTTTTTAATTGTTCAATAAAAAATTTGAAGCAAATTGGGGTGGTGGATATCAAGCTTTAGAAATTTATTTACTTAGTAATCGTATGACTCAATATAGTTCCTGCCTAAAAACACCTAAACAGAACGGTTGTACCGAACGTAAACATAGACATATAGTTGAAACTGGTTTATCTCTTCTACATCATTCTAATGTTCCATTAAAATTTTTTCCGTGTGCTTTTTCTACCGTTGTTTACACTATTAATCGTCTACCCACCTCTCTTCTTCAGAATTCTAATCCATATCCTGTTCTGTTTGGTCAAAAACCATATTATAATTTTTGCATTCTTTCGATGATGTTAAGGACCGACGCTCCACCACTGGTTTTGCTGTTTATCTCAGCAAGAATTTGATCATTTGGGGGACCAGAAAACAGCGTAAGATGTCAAAATCTTCGACCGAAGCTGAGTTCAGTGCCTTAGCACACACAGTCTAGGAACTTCAATGGCTTAGCTCTCTTTTACGAGAACTTCAAGTTTCTATTTCTGGTCCTACTCTTTTTTGTGATAATCTTAGCGTGACTTATATTACTACTACGCCCATCTTCAATTCACGTTCCAAACATTTGGAAATAGACTTCCATTTTGATTGTGAACGAGTTACATCTAAATAATTGACTGTTCAATACATTAATTCCTCGGATCAAATTGCTGATGTCCCCACAAAAGCCTTACCAAAGTCACGTTCTCAATGGTTTCTTGGCAAGTTGCATGTGGTGTCTCCCCTCATACAACTTAAGGGAGGATGATGAGGAGTTCTCTACGTTTCCTAATTGTATACTATTTCTATTTATCTATTCCTACACTTTAGTTATACTATAGCTTCACTTGTTATTGTCAAATACCGATTGTACCTATATAAATACTTGTACTTAGCTGCTCATTACTGATACACGATTGATTCTTGCCAATACACTTCTATAATAGGTATAAGCATAAACTAAAACATTCGAGAGCTAGAAAGATAGTTATTAAATGTATGACTAAATTGCCATACTAAAACTTATAACCTTGGAACTATAAAAAAATCATGATCTATGGATGGGCTCAAGTATCATTCAATTATCAATTCTTTTTTTTTTTGATGTAGCTTACCCCTTTAGACCTTTTTTAAGAAGGTTTTATTATTAACATGTTTACTTCCATTATAGGTAATGTATTTGGGTTCAAAGACCAATGAGCCCTACGTCTCCGAATTAATTTGATTTAGTTTCTAATAAAAGTGTCTTTTATTTGCTTAAGTCATCTCATTTTAAATGATTTAAGGCTTATTCACGTTTTTTGTTTATTTTTATGCTTTCTTTTGCCCCAGGAAATGTGTATTTAAATCTTGCTTTTCTAGCTTTCTTCACTTAAGATAATCTCTTTATATATATAAATGAGTCTCAATAATCTCGGCTCCAACTTAGATTCTTAACTCATGAAACGTGACTTTTATTATGTGCCCTTCAGTTTTTCGACACAAGATAATTATCACCTAAAGGTCTTTCTACTCTTCAATAACTTTATTTTATCATCATTTACTTTTGCCACTTTACTTTATTGCTATTTACTTTCTACACTTTACTTTTATCGAAATTTACTTTCCCACACTTTTATCTTTATGCATTTACTTTCCTGCCTTTATATCATGCCTATATATTGCATGATGCTTTCCTTACTTTTTCCCAAATACCATAATACTAGTCGATTCTCATGAGGATTTTTCACGTCTCCAAACACCATTTAGGCTATCGGTTGTTAGAACTAATAATAGGCTCAATGGCCTTCCCTTTTGGACTCAGGGTTGATTTTAGACTTCAAACCCTATTCTATGCATAATCGTAATCTAGGTCTCTAACTCGAGATATCATGCAAATCACTAACACTCTTTAATGTAGGACATACTATCCTAGAATATACATCAGGGCATATACATGTGAATTATATTGGCTTATGATATAACTATTCTCGTTTTTAAACAACTTGTCCTAATACAGACTAGGTATAGACAAGGAGGGGTTTCCTCAGAGTCCCAACCTAATTAACGACTGAGGTACTATGCCTTTAAGGTGGTAGGATCTAATGTAAGAGTCGCCACCCAAACCGGCATCGGAAACATCTTAATTGGTATGTGTCTCGATTCTTTTAATAAATGAGGAGCCGCCTTGACCTCAGAGATTCTGGTATCGGACTACCGCATTCCTTAAATTGTGATTCTTTCTAGCCACTCTTAGGATTATTTCAACCTTCATTTGCTATAATAACAATTATAAAAGCAATCAAATTAGCCTATTTTTTTCATATAAACATGTTTTGTGAGTTTCCATCTTTTAACAAACAAGGATTCATTCTATAGAACTTACCAACTCAGATTAAAAATCAATTTACATGCAAAAGATGTTATAAACAATCAAACAAGCATTAAAACCTAGTTTCTATTTGAATACCAAATGAACATTTACAAA
Source organism: Bocquillonia castaneifolia (assembly GCA_948193215.1). Lineage (NCBI taxonomy): Eukaryota > Viridiplantae > Streptophyta > Magnoliopsida > Malpighiales > Euphorbiaceae > Bocquillonia > Bocquillonia castaneifolia. The sequence goes on from CANYLF010673564.1 coordinate 11,263, forward strand.
CCATTTTCATGCATTTAAACACATTTCTAAGTTACAAGAGGGTTCAAACTTACCTTTATCGCTTAATTCCACATGAAAATTCATTTTTCCAGCCAAGAAGACCCAGAACGCTGATAGGATCCTGCAAGTGCACGGGGTCTATCGTAGTAATAAACTCAGAGTACGAGGTTGAATCCATAGGGACAATCTTTTTAACTACTTTCCGATTAAGTTCACAAACAAACAATTAAAGTAAAACGAATAACCGTGATTTGATTTTGAAAATCCTTTAAAACTAAATTAACAAGAAAATAAATGCAAACAAATAAATTAAAAAGTAAATTTAAATTAACTAACAAACACAATAAAACAAATACTAGAGTTCAGGATTTCATCTAGAAGGGTAACTCGATTATCAATCGAAGTTCATTTAAGCAAGACTTTTCAAAAGTATTTTAATCCTCCGTAGAGATAGAAAAATGTATTCAATTAAATTAAATTGCTAATCTGTCGATGTAATTCTGAGAATTAATTTAACCCATTAAGTGAATCTTTAAGTCAAGTTCAGGTTAATTGCCGTGTCCGTATTAACATCTAAACAAGCTCAATTTCCAAATCCAGTTAATAACAACCCGTCAATTCAATTATAAATCCTATGAACATACATCTAGGTGATCAATCATGAAATATGTCATTATGCTCTTGGAAATTGAATTAAATGAAGAAAACAAGAAAAACTATATTAAAATAGTAATTCAACACATTAATAATCAAATTACCCCCTACTAGATTACATCCATCCCTCTAGTAGGAATTTAGTTCCAAAAAATAATTAAAAATAACAAACAAATAATAAACATAAACATAATTAAAAGACAAATAAAATCAAGGGAAGGAAAACTTAGTCATGAGAAGAAGAAAAGCAATCTTCAATCTTCACAAATCTTTGTAAACCAATCTTAAATCCTTGAACAATGGTGTTTTTCTAACGTTTTTAATGTTTTATAATCAAACTAAAACAAGCCAAAGTTGTCTCTAGGGTTTATGAAGGCTGTATATATAGTATTCCTCCAAAAATACCCTAAAAACCCTAAAAACTACTAAAAATCGGCCAAACCCGCTTGAAAACGTCGCCAGACCAGATGGTTCGGTCTGAGATCCAGTCTACAAAATACCTACTGCCCAAATCATCCATTTTACTCCTAAGGTCCGGTCCGCTCTCTCCTTGGTCCGGTCTGCTCTTTATCTTCTTTTTCAAACACAATCCAACACATGACCTAACTTGCAAGGGGCATATCTTGGTTGTCAGAATTCCAAATTAAGAAATTCTTGAGCCTAAACTCAAGTTCAAGATGTCTAGTTTCTTTTATTTGTTTTGATATTTCTCTAATTCGGTCATATTCTTGCTCAAAATGCCCTTGACATTTCAGTGCTACATCTGAGACAGCTTTCAGAGCACTTCCCGGAGTTTAGCTTGCATCTCCTCCATTTTAGCACCAATTGAGCTGATTCTTTTGCACTTGAAATCAAATTTAATAACCTTATGATCTGGAGACTTTCATATCAAACTCTTTACACATTGAATGCTCCAAGCTCCCAAAGTTGGCCGATTCGTGAAACCGCAAACTAGCTCCTTTAAGCTCTAAACCTCAAGTGTTGTCTTTAGCTTCTAAACCTTTAAAGCACCATACCTACAATTATTTCACACCAAAAAAAGTATAAATCACCTTTGAAAATATCATAACCATGAAGAAATTAGATTGACACTTGTATGATGCAAATGCAAGGAAATTACATGGCTTATATTCTAAATGAAATCAAATTCCATTAATATTGTAAGCTAGCAATAATTAACCAATTAAATGATAAAACCACTTAAATGTATAAGGAATTGAATTAAAAACCACTAAATCATATAGAATAAAACCCAGTTATCAAACGCCAGTCTAGAGAGCCTAATGCTAGTAGAACTGGCATTCACCATGTCAAACGCCACTTGCACTAATGTTGCTCACACCAAACACCACTTGGACTGGCGTTGCACTTATTGAACGTGTGTCCAACCTAGAAAATGCAAAAAATGGATGAAACAGAAGGCAAAAATGCATGTTTTGGGTTTGGTTAACCCAAAATGACGATGAAAACAAATGTACAATGCATTATGCAACATAAAAACATGCTTTGGACAATTAAGATGCAATCTTTGGTCATTAATCAATCATTTAACATGAAAAAAATCAATTATAATAAAAAAAGTATGCATTTCAATGGCGGAATCATATGGGTAATGCTAACTATGAATTGAAAACACAACATTTATAGCAAGAATACATTTAAAATCATCATTCATGCTTATTATGAACACAACATGCATTTACAAGAACCACTCAATTTTCATGGTTTCATGTCAAAAATGGCTTAATCACAACAATCAATCATGTTTATAATGATTAGAACAAAAGAACAAAGATTAAAAGCTTACCTGGATTGAAGGCAGATGGCTTGAGAACCCTTAAACTCTTGAGT
>CANYLF010673985.1:0-10988 GCA_948193215.1 Bocquillonia castaneifolia
ATTTAATTTTAATTTATTAGAAATTTTCAATTGATTATGAATATTTTATACACGAAATTATAATTTGTTAGTATATTTATAGATAAATTTTCAAATCTTAATTTGTTCATACATATCAAATTTGTGTGTATAAATTATATGTACATCTTAAATCATTATTCAAAGTGTTTACATATACTTATATATTAATTTGATGCATTTTAAATTATTGTTTAAAGTATGTACATATATTTATATATATTAATTAAATACATGGGAGTATATGAGTTAAAACCTATTAATTAAAGACACAAATAATAAATGCAAAACAAAAAGAAATAGTAAAAAACCAAATTTTGCCACATAAGCAAATTGGCTTTAAAATCAATTGAAATGTCATGGGATTACTTTCATATATATATAGATATATTCAGTATTGTGATTTGATTACAGTGGCTGTTCCTTATTTTGTTCAAATAGTTTTTAATTCGTTTATTAAGATCCACCACATCGTCAGTATTTCAGTTGATATTTTTATTATTGCAGCCTTACTCTGTATTAAAAATATATATTTTATTATTACTATTACTTTTACAACTCCAAATGAATTTAAATTCTTTGATCCCCATATGTTCATGTCTATTGGTAAATATACTTTTAGATGAGTCAACAGTAAATCTAAGAGATATTTTTCTCTTTGGCATTATATTTGTTACCTGTAGGTTTTGTTGGTATTCCTCCGACCATCTGATATGTTTCTCACACGCTTGGACTTTATTTGCTCTGTTTCAGGTGAATGGTAATTATAGTACACGTCACGTTTTGTGTCATTTTACTATATCTCTTTCCATAAAATATTTATCAAAAATATTTACATAAAATACGTTCGTGTTTTATATATTTGAACTGGATTATTCTCTTATATATATATATATATGCGTGTGTGTGTGTGTGTGTGTGTGTATGTATTATTTATCTGAATTCTACTAATAATATTTTAATTTCTAAATATATTAAATTATTTGATATTTGATTCACTACTACTCGAATTAAATATTTTCATAACACTCTTGTATGTTAGAGTGTTTAGGTTTATGGGAACAGGCCTTTAGTGTATTTTCTGAATTATTCGCTTGATATCTGAACTAAACTGTGTAGTCCTATAATTATTTAAATTATAGGAATATGTTTATTATACATACATTCTGATCTGTTATCCGATTTAATTATATAATTGGACTTTGAATATCTGATTGATTACTGAAATTTGCTATCCGATATCCGTTAACTGTTTGGACTACTATATATATATATATATATATATATGAAAATGATTAAATTATTTTTATGGTTTTCAAACCGGTACATGTATTCAGTTATATTTGTTATCTGTATCTGGGCCCTGCTGTGTGGACCATCACGGTATCAGGTGCATTTTGCTTCACGCATCATTTACATTATTAACTGCATTAGAACATCTGCATTGATACTGAGATGGAGGAGATCAATATAACTGTTTGGTAGCGCGCCTACCTTTTCTGGTCTTTGGTGATGTGGACCATCATCACCTTGTTCTATTGTACCATGTGTTTTATTCTGTATATATTTTATTATCTTATTTGAATTTAAAATATTTGATATGATTTAGAATGAGAACTATTATTATGAAATTATTCATACGTCTGTTTGTTCTCTTCCGTTGTGTGCTATAATTATCATTCACTGGGCTATATTAGCTCAACACACGTTTCTATTATTTTTTTCAGATCAGTAGATTTCTATTGCTAGTCCAAGCTATCTATTTCTTTGGAGGAGTCTTCCGGATTATTTTTGGTACAGCCCGACTTCTTCCTTCTCGGGCAGACTCTGTTATTTTATTTATTCAGTTATTTGAATAAATTTGTATTTAATAGAACTCTGCAGTTTACGTAGGAATTTGTTTTTGGATTCAGTTTCAGTTTGTCAGACCTTATTTTGATATTTAATAATATTATCAGATTTCCTTTCAGTTATCTATTTTTTGTTAGGCTTGCATATGTTAACTTATTGATGTATGGTCACGGTCTGGATTTGGGTCGTGACAAAGTTGGTATCAGAGCCTGGTTAGATTCTTGTAAACATGCGGAGTTTAGGTTCTTTTATTCTTGTCAGTAAATCTTTGCTTCTGTTACCAGTGTTATTCGTTTCCTTTCAATCTTTTTACAATTTGTTAAATACTCTATTAGTTATAGTTCTTGATTATTTTTACGAGCAGGAACCAATGGCTTGACCTAAAAAGAAATCCATGTTTAGGATTACCGTAGAGCGTGAGGCTAACACTGAGAATCTGAAGCAACGAGTTGAACAGCATGCACTACTGGAGTACGTACTTCTGCAAGGAAAGCATCTCGACAAAGTACTTGAATTACAGAGCAGATCACTGATCAGACTACTAAGCAAAGAACATAGCGTACTACGCAACAGACTACTTGGGGTGGAGATAGACCATCTCTGCAAACTATCACCAATGTAGAGTTATTGATGGACCTACAGACGATCAATCATGCCATTGATGTTATTTCTGGCTACCTCACTAAATCTCGACATCAGAAGGAAGAAGCGGCTGGTGTCATGCTACAAGTGAAACTCGATTTAAGGATTCCATTGAATTTTTAAAGCTTAAGCCTGCTAAATTCACTAGTGAGGATGCTTCAACTGATCCTATGGATTTATTGATTCTATGGAGAAATGTTATGAGATCATGGGATGTAACAGTACTAGGATGACCCAGTTAGCATCTATTCAGCTATCAGGGGTTGCTCAAGAGTGGTATCAGTCCAAGAAGAGAGAGTGGGGTATGGAAGCATTTCTTTGGCCTCAATTTCACACTTCATTTCTAGAGAGGTTTCTTCCTGAAAGCACACAGGAAGCTAAGGCTAATGAGTTTGAGAACTTGAGACAAGGTAACAAGACCATCATTTAGTATGAGATTAAGTTCACCAAGCTAGCATGTTATGGCTCACATCTAATTCCTGATAACAAGAAAAAGGCTTGGAGATTTGAGAAGGGGCTTCTAGATGACTTATATGATGGCATTGCTCCTTTGAGGCTTCCTAGTTATGATGATGTTATAGATCGAGCTAGACATATGGAGATGCATGACAATGAGGTTCAGGCTCGTAATCAATAGAAGAGGACTAGAGATGATGACCATAGTGATCAGTTCAGCAAGGGAGGTAAGTTCAACAAGAAAAAGAATAAATTCAATGGCAATGGCAATAAGCAAGGTTTTCAGGCTGCATCTAAATTTGGAGGTCAGCAGTTTAAGGCTGGTCAGAGGCAGGGTTAGAGACCTCATACAGGAGTTTTTAACTATAGCCAGAATGCCACAAGTTCTTCTTCTACCACATGTTTTCATTGTGGCAAGCAGCATGGCAATCCCCCATGTCATTGGGCAACTGGAGCTTGTTTTGGCTGTGGACAGATGGGGCATCGTAAGAAGGATTGTACTAATGTTGGCAAGATTTAAGGTTCTAGACAGGTGGCACTTTCCCACCTCCTCCTATTACTGCTCAGCCTATTACTTAGTTTGGTGGTAGAGGTCGAGGTTTTGTTGTTAAGGGTCAAGGTGGCAGAGGAGTAGGTCAGCCTTAGGGTCAGACATCTACTGGTAGGGAACATGCTAGAGTCTTTTCTTTGAATCAATTGGATGCTCAGGCATCTAATAATGTGGTGACAAGTACACTTTCTATTTGTTCACTTGGAGCTAGAGTGTTGTTTAATTCTGGTTGCACCTATTCTTTTGTGTCTCCTTTATTTTCAAAGAGATTTGATCGACCACTGACTTTATTAGATTATCCTTTGTCTGTTACTACACCTATGGGAGATTCTTTAGACACGAACCTTGTTCATAGGAGATGTGTAGTTCGTATTGGAGATAGGGTTTTACATGCAGACCTTGTGTTGTTGGATATGATTGATTTTGATGTGATCTTAAGGATGGATTGGCTAACTTCACACCATGCATCCTTATATTCTTTCAGTAAGTTTGTAACCTTCTGAATTCCTAGAAAGCCAGAGTTTCATTTTCAGGGTGACCGTAGTACTGTTCCTAGTAATTTCATTTTGGCTATGAGTGCTAAGCGCTTGTTACATAAGCAGTGTAAGGCATATCTATCCTATGTCAGAGATACCAGATCAGAAGGTGTCGGCTTAGAGCAAGTTCCTATTGTCCGAGAGTTCTCTGATGTTTTTCTGATGATTTGCCAGGTTTGACCCAGAGCGGGAGATTGAGTTTTCTATTGATGTAGCTCTTGGAACTGAGCCTATATCCATGCTTTCTTATTGCATGGCACCTCCAGAGTTGAAGGAGTTGAAAGAGCAACTACAAGACTTATTAGACAAGGGGTAGATTCGTCCGAATGTTTCTCCTTGGGGTGCTCCAGTGTTGTTTGTTCAAAAGAAGGATGGTCCTTTGAGATTGTACATTGACTACAAGTAGCTGAATAAGAAGACTGTGCGTAACAAGTATCCTCTTCCTCGGATTGACGATTTATTCGATCAGCTCCAAGGTGCAAAATGTTTTTCCAAGATTGATATTCGATTTGGATATCATCAGTTGAGGATCAAGAAGGAAGACATACCGAAAACTGCCTTTAGAACCAGATATGGCCAATATGAGTTCTTGGTGATGTCTTTTGGGCTTACTAATGCTCCTACAACATTTATGGATCTTATGAATATGGTCTTCAAGCAGTTTCTGGACCATTTTGTCATAGTGTTCATTCATGATATTTTGGTGTTTTCGAAAAGCAAGGAAGAGCACGAGCAGCATTTGAGACCTGTTCTCCATACGCTAAGAGAGCATAAGCTTTATGCGAAGTTTTTCAAAATGTGAATTCTAGTTGGAAAAGGTTTCTTTTCTCAAGCATGTTGTGTCCAAGGATGGAGTTAGTGTTGATGAGAAGAAGATTAAAGCTATACCCCATTAGCCAAGGCCAATATCTATTACTGAGATTCGTAGTTTCTTGGGCCTGGCAGGATACTACATGCGATTTGTTATGGACTTTTCTCATATTACAGCTCCTCTGACTAAGCTAACACAGAAGAATGTTAAGTTTCAATGGTTAGAATCTTGTGAGAAGAGTTTTCAAGAGCTTAATATTCGTTTGACTTCTGCTCCGGTCTTAGCTCTTCCTTTTAGATCTGGTGGTTATGCAGTTTATTATGATGGTTCTAGAGTGGATTTAGGATTTGTTCTTATGCGGTATGGTAGAGTGATTGCTTATGCTTCTTAATAGCTAAAGAAGCATGGGCAGAACTATCCCACTAATGATTTGGAGTTGGTAGCGGTGATCTTTGCTTTAAAGATTTGGAGGCACTATCTGTATGGTGAAACTTATGAGATCTTTACAAACCATAAGAGTCTCAAGTATATTTTTGACCAGCATGATCTTAATCTTAGGCAAAGAAGATGGGTTGAGTTGCTTAAAGATTATGATTTCATCATATAGTATCATCCTAATAAGGCTAATGTGGTTACAGATGCCTTGAGTAGAAAGTCTTTTGGCAGTTTAGCTAATATTTCTGTGGCGGGAAGGCCTTTGGTTACTGAGCTTCATGAGTTTTTTGATTAAGGCATTCGCCTTTAGGTTGATGATTCTAATGCACTTTGGGCACATGTGCAAGTTCGACCTGTTTTAACTAACAGGATTAAGGCAGCTCAGTCGAGTGATCCTCAGTTGTGTAAGATCATGGAGGATGTTCGTAAGGGTGATGTACAAATTAAGTTACTAACTTTTTTTTATGACATTTCATATAAATGTAAATACTAAACAAGTATTACTTCTTATATAAAATATCAAATATCCTTAGGGCTGCATGGGAAGAGTGTGTTTTCAAATGGAACTGACTCGATCGAGATTAGTCGGGGCTCCAAATGGGGCTCTGGATACTCGGGATAATAAAAATTATCAAAAAATATACAATCAAATGTTCCCAGTGGCTTGGGCTGTGGTAGAAGGGGAGAGTCAAGCTACTTGGAAATGGTTTTTAGACATTTTTTTCAACGATTTAGGAATAATTGATGGCTTAGGATTAACTCTAATTAGTGACCAGCATAATGTATTTTTATTTATCTTTTTACATTATCATTTTAATTACAAATAGGGAGTGCAGAATTTCACTTTAGGTGATGGTATACTTTATCACAGCTTGAGACTTTCTATTCCTGATGTTGACAATTTAAGGAGAAAGATTCTAGAAGAGACACATTGTTCCGCCTACATTGTACATCCTGGATCCGCTAAGATGTATCATGATTTGAGGGATTTTTATTGGTGGAGTGGTATGAAGAGGGATGTTGCAGATTTTGTTTTGAAGTGCTTAACTTGTCAACAGGTTAAAGCAGAACATCAGAGACCATCTGGATTACTTTAGCCACTTGACATTCTCAAGTGGAAGTGGGAGCATATTACGATGGATTTTGTTATAAGCTTACCTCGTGTTCGAAGGGGTTATGATTCTATTTGGGTCATTGTGGATCGATTAACCAAATCAACTCATTTTCTTCCTGTGAAATCGGCTTATACTTCTTCTCAGCTTGCTCAGTTATATGTTGATAAGATAGCCACTCTTCATGGAGTTCTAGTTTCTATAGTTTCTAATCATCGTACTCAGTTCACTTCTCACTTTTGGAAGAGTTTCCAAGATGCATTGGGGACTCGGTTGTAGTTTACTTTACACCCACAGATGGATGGACAATCAGAGAGGACTATTCAGATTCTTGAGGATATGCTTCGAGCTTGTGCTTTAGATTTTGGCAGCAGCTTGGATAGCCACCTTTCTTTAGTGAAGTTTGCTTACAACAACAGCTATCAGGCTAGCATTGAGATGGCTTCGTATGAAGCCTTATATGCTCACAAATGCAGATCTCCTATTTGTTGGGACGAGGTTATAGAGAGGCGTCTCACAAGACTGGAGTTAATTCAACAGGCCTCAGAGAAGGTCCAGATCATTTGAGATAGACTTTTGACTGCACAAAGCCGACAGAAGAGTTACGATGATCTTAAGTGTAAAGATGTTTAGTTTATCATTGGTGAGCATGTATTTTTGAGAATTTCTCATACGAGGGGAATCATGCGATTTGGGAAGAAGGGAAAATTGAGTCCTCGATTTGTTTGCACTTTTAAGATTCTAGAGAGAGTGGGAGAAGTTGCTTACCGCTTGGCACTTCCCCAGACTTCTCTTATGTGCATCCGATGTTTCGTATTTCTATGCTCAGGTAATATGTTCCAGATCCATCACATGTTCTGCAGCCTCAGACTGTTCAGCTAAGAGACGATTTATCTTACGAGGAGCAACCGGTAGCTATTCTAGACTCTCAAGTTAGGAAGCTCCAGTCTAAGGAGGTTCCTTTAGTCAAGGTTCAGTGGCATAATCACTCTGGTAGTGAAGCTACTTGGGAGCTTGAGTCTAAAATGAGAGTTAGATATCCCCATTTGTTTGATACTTCAGGTTAGTATTCTGTCTGCTTTAAAATTTAGTCTAATTAAATTTGGGGACCAAATTTTTATTAGAGGGGAAGAATGTAATATCACTTTATTTTGATTAAAAATAAGATAATAGTATTTATCTGAATTTTATTTGAAATATTAAAATTATTAAAGAAGATTTTATTTTATTGGTTATACAATGTGGACAATTGGATACCTTATGTATGGGAATTGGCCAATGCATTACTGTAATTTGAAGGATTTCAAAGCTAAACTCATATGGATTCTAAGCTCAAGAGATAAAGTAGAATAAGCAGTAATAATTTGTTATGAAAACCATTAAGAACCACCCTTTCAAGCTTCATTATTTTTTTCAAATATTGTTAGGAATCTTTTCTTAGTGGATATGAATCATTTTTTTGGTTACCCATCCAAAGATTACTTTTTTTATATTTAAGTTTCCTTCAAAACAATCCACTGACCTAAAAATTCTTCTACGCGTCTGTTTCTTCATCGTCTTCTTTTCCTTCTTTTACTTTTGGGTAAGTTTTACTAAAACTAATAAAAAATATTTGTTTCAAATTTTCTGTATTACTTTATTTAACTTGCAATTATATTGTAATACAGGGAACAATACCCATTGACTTTCCATTGTTATACTCTCTCCGTTCCAAAATATCTGTCTTTTAAGGTTTATACACACATATTAAAGATAATCATTAAATCATCTAAATTTTAGGTAAATTTATCCTTATTGACTAAACTACCATTTACCCCACTCTTCATTAATTACTTATAATAGTTGTAATTTATAGTGTTGATAAGGGTAAACTTAAAAAAAATATCATTAATGTTTCATTGATTTTTGTAAGCGACGGATAATTTGGAACAAAAAAATACTCTAAAACGACAGTTATGTGGAATGGAGGGAGTATTTTGTATCTGCCATCCACTGTTAATAGGCACTATTTTAAATTTTATATATATATATATATATATATATATATATATATATATATATATATATATCTGTTAAAGTTTATATATCTATCTTTAATTATAATCTAATACCCAATGTTTTTTTTTCATTGTTTATTTAACTTGAACGCTTGATTTTGGAACTACGGTTTGTCATTGGTCTTTGTGTGGGTACTATTTGTTAATGGCCGATTCTTCTTTTTAAAGGAACAAGCCGATAATTTTTGGAACAAATGAACTTACTGCAACCTGTTTGGAATCATCATCATTTGTTTCCTTCTTATATGGTTATATTATTATATTAAGATATTTATGTTTCTCATGGCCAAAGAAATTAGTGGTTTTGAAATCAAGCAAATCTGTTCTTTCACATATAAAAACATATGTGCAGTACCATAATTGCAATCTTCATCACAAATCCTTTTTATTTTAGGGTCAATTACTATCACCCCCTAAGATTTACTAAAAATAACTACTTCACTCTTGAGTTTTCAAAAGTCAACTGTTTCCCCCTGACGTTCATTAAAATTAACTATTACTCCCGTGTCAGTAACTCCGTCAATGTGGGGACCAAAATTTGAAAAATAAAATGTTGTTTAACTCAAAAACTTATTTTTTTTGTCAAAACTTAAGTCAATTTTGTCCAAAAACTTATTTTTCTTTCAAAAAAATCCATTAATTCATGAAAATTTTAAAATTCCATCAAAATTTACATAATATTTTTTAAAAAAATTTATATATTATTTGGGACTTATAAAAAAATAGGAATAAAATTTATTAAACTACCTAAAATATTATTTTAAATTTTAAAATTCATTAATTGTATAAACTAAAAAAAGAATTTGATAAAATTAACCAAAATTTATAGGTCAACTAATTTTTATGAACGTATAAAAATAATAAAAATTAAATTATTTAATCAAACTCATAAAATTATTAGAAAATTCCATATAATTTAAAAAAAACATAATTTTAAGATAATAACAATTTGAAAAAAATGATTAAATATATTTACCAAAATTTTTTTATCATATGAACCTATAAAATTTGTTAAAATTTATATATATTATTTTGGATTTATAAAAAATAGAAATAAAATTTATTAAACCACTTAAAATATTATTTTATTGACTAATTATATAAACAAGAAAAATGAATTGATAATATTAACCAAAAGTATAAGTCAAAAATATTAATTCATTGAATATAAAATATATCTTTCATATTATATTGTTAATAAATTATTATAAATTTTGTAGTAAATAAAAATTATAAAATCATGATGTGTTTTATCAAACTCTTATTAAATTTTTAAAGTTTATAAGCTTTTATAAAATCATACAATGTTTATAAATTTGTATAAAAAACTATGAATAAAAGACTAAATTATAAAATATAAGAGATTAAATTTAATAAAATATTTTATGAGTAATATTATAAGATTTTTAAATTTTTATAAAACTTTAAAAAAATTAGTAAAATTGTGATAAAACACATTTTACTTTGATTATTTTTTAATTAGTATAAGAATTTATAATAATTATTTAACATTTTATTATCAAAAAAAATATTTAACATTATAATATGGAACATATATTTTATTTTCAATCATTAAATATTGAAAATTTTTAAATTTAAATTTATTGTTTTTTCAAATTGTTATTATCTTAAGATTATGAATTTTTTAAAAACATATTGAATTTTATAATAATTTTATGAGTTTGATTAAATAATTTAATTTTTATTATTTTTATACAGTCATAAAAATTAGTTGACCTATAAATTTTTTTAATATTATCAAATTTATTTTTTAGTTTATATAATTAATGAATTTTAAATTTTGAATTAATATTTTATGTAGTTTAATAAATTTTATTCCTATTTTTTTATAAATTCCAAATAATATATAAATTTTTTTTAAAAAATATTATGTAAATTTTAAATTTTTTATGAATTTATGGACTTTTTTGAAAGAAAAATAAGTTTTTGGATCAAATTGACTTAATTTTTGACAAAAAAATAAGTTTTTGGGCTAAACAGTATTTTATTTTTCAAATTTTGATCCCACACTGATGGAGTTACTGACGCGGGGGGTGATAGTTAATTTTAATGAATGTCAAGGGAAAAATAATTGACTTTTGAAAACTCATGGATGAAGTAGTTATCTTTGATAAACCTCATGGGCGATAGTAATTTACGTTTTATTTTATTATTCTTTTCCTTTCGTCTTTTTTCTACCGAATGATTTCATTTGTTACTGCAAACCTTTATTGACTCAAAAAAAAAAAAAAAAGATAAAAGATAAGTTTATTTCATATACTTTGGCCACCTGATGAATTATTTTCACAAGATTTAAGTTGCCAAACAATTTGATAACCGTACCATATGTTACTTTCGTTATTATATTAACTATCTATCAGCTCGCGCGATGCGCGAGTAAATAATTTATAACACATATTAAAAATAACATTTTTATTATTTAAAAATAAAATCATAAAATTGATAAAAATAATTTTACTGCCTTTACAATTTGTTCAACTTAATTATGAATTTCTCAAA
>CANYLF010674371.1:0-10385 GCA_948193215.1 Bocquillonia castaneifolia
TTTTTTCTTGTTCCAGTCTCTTCTTAAGTCCTTGAAGAATGATCCTGTTAGATGACTCTACTTGTCCATTAGTTTGAGGATGATGGACTGAGGAAAACTTTTGTTCAATTTAAAAAGCCTCGTAAAATTTCCTGAATGATTGGGAGGCGAACTGTATGCCATTGTCCGTAATGAGAGTGTGGGGGATCCCAAACCTGCATATAACCTCTTTGAAAAAGAAGTCCTAGACCCTTTGTGATGTAATTGTAGGGACTGCTTCTGCTTCAATCCATTTAGTAAAGTGATCAATTACCACTATTAGGAATTTCTTCTATGCTTTGGCTATGGGAAATTGTCCTAGGATGTCCATCCCCCATTGGACGAATGGTCATTCACTCCCTATTGGGGTCATGTTTTCTGCTGGCTTATGATTTATGTTAGCGTGATATTGGCATGCTTCACATTTGGACACCAAATTTTTAGCATCCCTTTTTATGGTGGGCCAATAGTATCCTCTCAGGATCACCTTTCTGGCGAGCACGTTAGCCCCTTTATAGGCGGCTCCTATTCCTTCATGAATTTCTCTTAACACATAATCTACTTCAGTTTCACTCAAGCATTTGAGCCAAGGTTGACTTTTAGACCTCTTTCTCAGTTCCCCTTCCTTATAAATGTATTCGACTGCTTTCCTCATTAACCTTCTTGATTCCCTTGGATCATTTGGTAGGATGCCATTTTCCAAGTATTGGATAATCGGTTCCATCCATCCTCTATTGTCTTCAACTGGCAAAATATTGGCCTTGGCGGTACTAGGGGATTTTATCTCTTCGATCAGTACATTAGGGATCACCATTCCCTCTGCTGCCATTTTTGCAATGCTATCAGCCCCCTGATTTTCTGTTCTGGGGATTTGCAATATTTGCCACTGGCCATCGTTCCTTTTTTCTCCTTCTGTGATTAGTTGCTTTACCATGGGGACGTACTTGGTCATATCTTCATTTGCTTGGAAAGTGCCCAAGACTTGGTTCACAACCAGCTATGAGTCACTAGAAATTTTCAGATCTGTGATGCCTATTTCTAGGGCGATTTGTAACCCTAGAATGAAGACTTCATATCCAGCCACATTATTGGAAGTGGCGAACCCTATTCTAGCTACATATTTGATTTCTATTTTGTATGGTCCTTTGATTAAGATACCGATACCTGCCCCTGCTGAGCAAACTGCACCATCTACCATTAGTTTCCATGGGGAAATCTCCTTGGTGGCTATGGGTTCCCCTGTTGTCATCTCTACCACGAAATCTGCCAACACTTGGGCCTTTAATGATTTTCGTGGTTCATAAGTAACTCCTAAGATTCCAATGTGGATCGCCCATTTTGGTATTCTTCCTGAAGCCTCCGCTTTTTGCATCACCTTTCTCAAGGGGTTGTCTGTTTTGACTACGACTGGGTGCACCTCGAAGTAATGCCTTAGTTTTTGCGTTGCTATTAACAGTGCAAAGGCTAGCTTTTCTAATTTTAGGTAATTAAGCTCGGCTTCATGTAACACTTTGCTGATGTAATAGATGGAAAACTGTTCACCGTCTTCCTCTCTTATAAGTACTGCTGCCACTGTTTCTTCCGTGGTGGATAAGTAAAGGTATAGAGTTTCCCCTTCTATTGGCCTACTTAACAACGGGGGGGATGTCAGGAATGTCTTGATTTCTTGGAAGGCCTTTAAGTAATCATCTGACCATTGAAAGTTTTTGGGATCTTTCAAAGTCTTAAAGAATGGTAGGCATCGCTTGGTCGAGCTTGAAATGAACCATCCTAGGGCTGTGATTCGCCCGTTGAGTTTTTGAACCTCATTAAGCGTTTTAGGCGGTTCCATGTTAATGATCGCCTGGATTTTGTCACGGTTGGCTTCAATTCCCCTTTGGGATACCATGAATCCTAGGAACTTGCCTGATTTAACACCAAAGACACATTTCTCTGGGTTTAATTTCAAGTTGAATCTTCTAAGAATCTCAAGGACTTCTCTCAAATCCTTAGAATGCTCCTCAACCCACCTTGATTTGACTATCATATCATCCACACAGATCTCTACGTTTCTACCTATGTTGTCTTTGAACATCTTGTTGACCATCCTTTGGAAGGTGGCTCCTGCATTCTTTAAGCCAAAGGGCATTTTAGTGTAGCAATAAGTTCCTTCGTGAGTTGTAAAGGCGGTTTTGGCTTCATCTGGTTGATGCATTGGAATCTGATGGTACCCAGATTTAGTATCCACTAAGGAGCATAGCTGGTGGCCTGCAGTGGAGTCTATTAACTGATCAATTTGTGGTAATGGATAGCTATCTTTCTACAGTGGAATCTACTAACTGATCAATTTGTGGTAACTCGAGAAATTCCCTACAAAAGGTATTGAATGAAAAATCCAATTAATAGTCAAAATATCTATGATTATAGGAAATTTACATTTCTGAAAGGTTAGGTAATTAACATCTTAATGCAATCAAAGAGAATATATACAAAAAGTATAAATAACCGTATACAATAACATGGACATGTTCCAATTAATACTAATAATAATAATAGATTTATTCTTCTTTTGCAGTCAACTAAGAAACATTAAAAGTCATAAGTCAACAACTATATAAAGTTAGAAGAACATAAATCTAATACTAATACATGATCCAATAATTATAAATTGAATATGTATATTATAAATAATTAGATCTTTCATTTATCTACCGAGTCGCATCTATAATTTAGCTTAATCAATGATATAATACCATTAAATTGAGATTATTCTAATAACAATCTAAATAATAAAAAATTCAGTTTTAAAATAAATAATTTAGAAGACATGTCAAGTCGTCATTCCTGAAAGAAAGCAAGTAAAATTCTCAAGATGATAAGTTTAGAAACTATTTCCATTTTTTATATCACCTGTAACAAAGAACAAAGATGAATTAATGGAAAAGGTGAATGTAAAAAATCTAAATCAATGTGAAACACAAGCAAATTAAAATTAGATCAAAAATTTCATCAAAATTTAATTAATTGGTTCCTAATTTCTATAGTATAGCATGTGTGTGTATATACACACACTTTTCCAACAGCTCCTGAATAACACAACAAATGCCAATGCAAGCATTCATCATCCCTTGAGCATTCCCCACTATCGTATTGAGCTCTACAAGTGTTGTCAGCAACCTAAGCAGCGCTCCACTGCCTCTAGTCCAGCCACCTAAACGCTAAGCGTTCTAGAATTGCTTCACATAGTTTTATTTTCCTTTGCCGCTCATCATCAAAATTCTATTGGATTTGGATCTCTCTACTGCTAGAATTCTCCCATTTAAAGTTTCGACTGTAGTAATTAGATTCATAATTCAATTGTCTCTTGCTTTTTGTTCTGAATCAAACTTCCTCCTATTGATGACTTCAGTTAACACTCATGTCATTCAGCTGCTCTTGGTTCTCCTAAAAAGCACCATTGTTAGACCAAACACTCATTGCCTTTTCCACCACCATGAAGCATTTCATAGCACTCTAATCTTCAGGGAGAAAATGGAGAAGTCCATGGACGTTTATCTATGACTGTGGTACGATAAAAGCAACCAAATGTCCTTAGCCATAGCAACTCACATGTTTTGGCTAACACTCACATGATAGCTTGCTCTTCAAGTTCTTCCATTAAAGAATACAACTCTCCATATAAGTCTATCATTGCAGCAACAAAGTTGGCTATCAACTCATCCTTCATGCGGTGTCTACAACACCAAATTATGCGGCACAACATACAAAATGACTCTTCATTATCAAGCAATCCTCTAAGAGTGTCCTCATAGATAAGCCTATCAACATCTCCATCATCAAATTCCGTATGATTGAATAATACAACCTTAACCTCAGGAATATAAATTGCTACTTCAAAACCTGGCCATCCTTGGACTCCACCAAAATAGTTCTGTAGAACAGTAGCACATTGTAAAAGAGCCAAGACTTTCTATTTACAGGGTCGGGTAGAAGTCCTCTCCAAAATTG
The DNA here is from genome assembly GCA_948193215.1 of Bocquillonia castaneifolia. Lineage (NCBI taxonomy): Eukaryota > Viridiplantae > Streptophyta > Magnoliopsida > Malpighiales > Euphorbiaceae > Bocquillonia > Bocquillonia castaneifolia. Next base: position 4,006 of record CANYLF010674371.1, read on the forward strand.
CATGAGACTCGCGACGATTCCAGCAGGGGCGGTCGTCTAAGACCTAGCAATAAGGAAGACCCCTAGTTTAATATGCTATATATCATATGTGAAAGAAAAAAAATTAAAAGCAAAACTATATTATAAGAGAGATAGATTGAATGTTTTAACTATTTTATATAGAAAGTAGTTTACTAGCTGAATTTGAATATAAAAATTTAATCAGTAATTTTTCATAAAAAAACAAAAAGTAAATTTAAGATTATAATTTAAATTTAAAGAAAATAATATTGTTTAGCCATAATTTTCATCGTTTTTTTTTTCAAATTTAGTCATATATTTTTAAATTTTGTTAGTTTGACCATATATTATCATTTTGTGTCAATTTTAACTTAAATTGACACAAATTGAAAAGATATTAACTAAATTACTAACACTTAAAGATGTGACTAAAATTAAAAATCATGAATATTTATGACAAAATAATATAGTTTTTTCTTAAATTTATCGACCATTTTATGATTCACCTAGGGCCTTGAGAATCCAAGTAAAGCTTCTTGTCCTTTGCTTTGTCTGACTTAGACCTACTGCCAGCTTCCACCCTCATTCTGCTGACTTCTTCAATAAATAGTTGTCTAAACTGTACAATCATGTCATCTAGTTGATCTTGGTTCTTCTAGAGAGCATTATTGTCAAACCAAACTTGATTTTCTTTCCTTAACTAGGATGCTTCTGAGCTTACTCCAATCCTTAGGAGGTCTAGCATTATACCATGGGTAAGCATTCATGCCATACCAGAAGAAGCCACCTGTCCCTGGCCATATCTACTCATATTCTTTTTCAGGTATATTCATTAACACTTCTCCTAAAAGGCCAGACTTCAACTCTTCACATAGACTCATCATATTTGCAACAAAATCAGGTATCACGAAACGATCCATCTGGTGTCTGCGACACCAAGATATCCGCGGAATCATGAGAAACGTGTCTTCATCGGGAGGATAAAAATGAAAAGTTTCCTCGTGGATTATCATATCCCCGTTCACTATCTTCAGCTTTATCCCTGGAAAAACAGGTTCTTCTCCATAATCTTCTATTACCATTTCTACCTCTAGATAATTGATTGTGTCCCAACGAACCTCAACAAGTAACAAAAATAAGTAGTGTTGTTGAATACAAAATTTACTCATACACGAAAAGAATTACAAAGAATAGCAGTATTATTACCTATAAATTGAATGACATTTAGTGGATATAAATCCATAAAACTAAAGAAAGGCTACAATGGACAAGTGAACGAATGAGATACAAGAGGAATGTGAAATGGAACAGGATATATAACAGTAGAAATAGAGAATTACATTATGCAGTAATAAATGAAATATCAATCCTCAATTTACTCCAACCAAGAAAAACTTACTAGTAAGTAATGATTCTTATAGATCTCCAGAAGTCCAGCCAGGAGTGATGCAAGGTCATCTTTCTTGACTGCAGCAGACTTGTGAAGGCTTATTTCAGAATTGGAAACTTGATCAACCTTTCTTTTTTTTTTTTTTTTGATAGGTGCCTGATCAACCTTGATTTCCTGCATTATAGAAAAAAAATTGAACATCCAACCCTACTTGATGGGAAAATGCATTCCTAATATAAACTACAAACAAAAGGCAACTGACAAATAAAATCCCTTAAACAAAAACAAAACTAGTGTCTTTGAATACAGAATTTACTCATACACCAAAAGAAGCACAAAGAATAGTAGTACCTATAAGTTGAACAAATTAGCAAAATCAATTGCCACTTTTACTAGATTTAAATCCATAAAATTAAAGCAAAGGCTAATGAACAAGTGAACAATGAGGTCATGCAAGAGGAATCCAGAAATAGAACAAGATATATATAATAGTATAAATCCTTTCAAGAAAAAACTTACCACGAGCCATGCAAGTTCAGCTTCCTTGCTTGCTCTAGACTCACTCCAGATTTGCTGCATTTGAAAAAAAATTGATAAAAAATATAGGTTAAGGCACTACCACATATTCAGTCAATGGCAACAACTATAAACTATTGCCACAACTATTAAAACTGTAGCCTTAGGTCTATAGCAACAGTTTCATCACCGTTGCATTTACCTTTATTGCCTTAGTCTAAAGCAACTGTTATTTTCTTCTTTTGCAACAGACTGCAAACCGTTGCCTTAGAGCAACAATTATTTAACACCTACTGCAGCAGTTCTTGATCAAATTTAAGCAACGAATTTAGTAACCTGTGGCAACAGTTGCACAAAAGCAAAGGCAATGAATTTTATCATCTATGGCAACAATTTGACAAGGCAAAGGTAACAAATTTAAACATTATTTTATATGTAACCTGTAAAAATACTATAAACATAAACAAGTTTATATTTCAAATTCAAATAAGTTAGCAAAGAATCTATCATTCGATATTTCTCATCACTTTAAAAATAAAAATTCTTACAATGATTCCAATCTTATATAGTAAACATCTAAACAAAATACAATAGTGATTTTCTTGGGTTTCTTGGTTTAAAGAGGAGGATGAATGGAATTAGTGATTTACTGCAATGCCATCCTCAATTTTAAAGGTGCTATCTTTTAGGTCCTCTCTTTAGCGGCAATGCAATGAGGACTGAGAAGACAAAACTGCAAAAGCTCTTGTACTTCTCTTGCTTTAGTTCAGTCTCTTCTCCTTTGACAATTGATTCTCAAGTTCTCAAACTTTCCAAAATGCCTTGCTAAATACTGCAATCATAAGTAGCAAGTTATGAAGTACATACTCGTAGACTTCAAGTTTTTGCCCATGATTTCTAAGGGTTTGAAAGAGTGTCCTGACAGCTGCATTTCTGACATGAAATGCATAATAATCCAATCATTGCAGAGAAAATTTCATAGACTGACAACTATTAATTCATTTTAACAAACTCCTGGATAAAGCTCCCTAAAAAGGAAAGAACCAGAAAGAAACGACAATAATCGAAAGCATTTAAGTGCAATAAATTAATTCCATCCTTAAAATACGGGCCTGACATAAAACAAGACAACTTTTGAAACCTGCAACTCTGCTTAATAATAACTACCTTCAAGAGAGCATACACTTCAGGAATGCTTTCAATCAGCCCCTCTGGCAGTAGAATGACCCCATGGCACTTGCCTGATGCATTTGTTTGATTCAGGACGGGCAATAACAATTATCAGCAAAATTACATTAAGCAAACCTAAACTGCTAAAACCTTGTTATGCTCCAGCTTGGACTGCATCACAAACTTGCGTTGTCAGGTCAAAAATAGGAAGCTTTGAAGCAGCTACCTCTTCCTTTCCAAGAATAACCTATAAAAAAAGAACAGTTGGAATGAACTTAAGTATCTGACACAAGAATATCAAATGTTGACTAAACGAATCAGATCATTGATGAACTGGTGTTATAAGGCATAAAATTATTAAGATATCACATTCTAAGCAGAGAGTGCATCCGTACAGACATTGCTAATGAGCTCAAAAGATCATTGAAACATATCAACATAATATCATGACCTCTTGTTGCTTAAGCTTATCTCTTTCTGTACGTCGGCCCAAGCATTTTCTATTCACACTCTTCTTACAGAGAGTGCATTCGTACAGACATTGCTAGGGCTTGCAGTTACATCAATTGATTCAAAAAAATTTTTTAGCGAAAAAAATACAAAAGCACATTTTTAATCATATTTCATAAACCACCAGAGAAGGAGAAAGCCAATTAGCAAATATTTGTTTTATTATAAATTTCTAAAATATCTAAAAATAGAAAGTAAATTTTACTTTTCAAATATTTAAAACTCCTCCATTTATTGGTTCGTCTATTGAGTCTTAATTTAATGATAGAGTATAGTCATGATACCTTGTGATTTTTGTAGGTAAATAATCTTATATAAATTGAAAAAAAATCATTGGAGGATTATATATTGTAGATTGTTTTAATTAGTCTATTTACTTTTTTTTATATAGTTTTTCCCAATAAGGGGAGGTCCTGTAGCTTAAACCTCCGATCTCTACCAAATTTTCTATCAATTTTAAACATTGAGTCAACTTCAATTAGCTATCTCTTCAATCATACCTTATTGATTGGATGTAGGAACGAATTTAGATAGAGATGAACCAATCCTGAACATATTTTGATATTGTTATACTTTGACTTCTAAATGTCATCATCCATGTTATATATATATATACGATTAGCATTTTATTCAAGAGTTAAAAATTGATATATTCTAAATATTTATTATTTAAATTTTTTATTATGCCCTCATTAGCCACTTGAAAAAAATAATATATGTGGAATTTTTATATATAAGTATGTTATTTTTCAAAAAAAACTCGTAATTAAAATTCAAATTTAGAAGTGATGACTTTACAATTTTATATTTTCAATTATTTTTATTTTAATTTTTTTTTTGTGTTTAAACAACCTTTCTTATAATTAAAAATTAAGAATTATAAGAAAACATAAAATAACTCTTCATATATTATTAATTTTTGAAAATTAATTTTGCAATAAAATAAAAAAAATTTAATATGGAACAATTATTTTAGAATTTAAAATTATACAAAATAAATTTTAAAATTAAATTTGTGCTTCGCACGGGCATGCAATTAGTGTTAATATATTAAACATGATCAAGGAGTTGTGTTTTCACCATTTCAATCATGAGGAAAAAAAATAATGATTGGGATTTTAATTTTCTAATTAACAATTCTTTTTAAAAATTTTAAATTTATTTTTTTAAAATCTCAAATATATATTGATTTTGTATTTAATTAAGGTGTTGATTCTCAATCTATAACATATATAAAAGTGGGAAGGGGGGAAACAGGTAAATTGACCTCCTTACCCTTCCTAATTAGATTGTTGAAAGGTTTTAATGAAAGTTAAAATAGTTATTTATTTTATTTTAATTAATTAATAACAAATATGTAATTCCTTAATTAATTAGAAGTATGATATATTTATTAATAAAAAAAATAAAATCCTTAGTCAATTAGGATTTAAAATATTTCAATAATTATAAATTATATATTAATATAATTAAAATTTCAACCATACATTAAAACATAATAATTGAAAAAAAAATATATAAATCCATATAATATATGGATTTAGTTAAATTTAATTATAAAATTATAAATTAGTATAATTAAAATTATAAATATGGATTAAAAGATATTTCTTAATAATAAAAATTATATATTTAGTGAAATTTCACTTTATTATACAAATTAATTTCAGATTTATATTAAAAGTTTGTGTTTTCTTAGGAAATTCGGATTTTTAATACAAAATTCGCAGTCTGACAGTGCTGCAACTTGGAGGGCCATAACTTGGGCTAGAAAACTCGAAATTAGATGATTCAAAAGCCTAAATTCAAGAGAAAATTGAGATCTATAACTTTTATGAAGAAGGCATGGCCATTTGAAGACCGTAGGAAACCCAAAATTGAGTTACAAGTCAGACACTCTATGCAGTCTCAGAAAAAAAATCCGAATTTTATAAGGATTTATTATTTCAAATTAATTGAAATAAGTCCTAATTATTCTAGAATTTATGGGTAGCCTTAGTTAGGATTTAAGAGTTATAAATAGATGGAACCAAGTCTAAAAAAATTCTCTTCTCTCTCAAAACATAAACAAAAAAGCCTGAAAGAATTCCTTGATGTACAAGAAACTCAAAGGCTTCAATGATTAATTCAAGATTAGTTGGGTTTCTCTTTTATTCATGAAAAACAATGAATCTAATTTCATAAATTTCTTTACCATTCAAGCTATTAAAATATCGATTAAAAATTGAAGGCCTAAACGTAAAAAGGTATATAAATTATTTTTAAAATTTTTTTAACCATGAATTATTTGTTTTATATTAGTTTGAGTGTTCTTTTTTCTATAGCCATCAACTAATTATTTAAAGTCTATTTAATAATAAATTTAGATTATGATTAGAATAGAATTAATGATTAATTAGTTTATTTAAATTAAGTTCGTGTTTATATTGAACTTTTATAGGAAATTTAATTTTAATTTAAAATTTGCAGCTTGAAAATGTTAAATCCACAAATTGAAAGTGTAACACATTCGAAAGGCCATAACTTGACCTAAAAGACTTAGAATTGAGTGATTCCAAAGCCCAAATTCAAGATAAAATAGATATCTACAATTTTCATGAATAAGTTGTAGCTATTTAAAGATTGCAAAAACTTGAAAAGTGAGTTACAAATCAAAAGATATGTGTAGTCTTGGTTGAAATGAGAATTTTAAAAAATTAACTATTTGGAATTAATTAATACAACTTATAATCTTTCTAGGACTTATGAGAAACTATAGTTATATCTTGATAGAGATAAATAGATCAAAACATTG
>CANYLF010676027.1:0-16693 GCA_948193215.1 Bocquillonia castaneifolia
TAATTTGTAAATGTTTATGTTGAATGATAATATATCACATGATATACAAATTTAATTCGTGTTTTGTTTGATTTACATAATAAAAAATAATATAAATCCTTAATCAATTAGCTAGAATTTAAAAATATTTATTAATTATATCCAGTGGGATGTCTGAAATGTAATTCACTAGGGTCAAAAGTTGAAAGTACAATTAAACTTGAACAAATATTATTTTTATTTTAAAAAAAACATAATAAATTTAAGATTTTAAAATCAAAGTGTAAGTTTTAATCTTAAGGATCTAGAGAAAAAATTTGTTAAAATTATAATTGATCCCATATATTTGAACATCACTTTAGTGGGGTCAAATTTAAAAGTATCCAAATTGTAATGACAAATAATATAAAATTATTTATTTTTTGAAGGGAGTAATTGTAAGGGAAAAAAATTAAGTGGGGTCAATTGCTGCGTGCCATCCCCATTGATTATATTAATATTAGAACTCATTAAATTAGTGACTGATAATTTATTAAAAATAATTTATGACTCCATTAAAAAATATATTAATTATTTACAGCCCTGCTTATCTAGCAATCTTTGAGTTTTTGTATTTATACTACTTGGATCTTCGATTGTGACAATATAAATATAAATATAATTATTATTCAATTAATTTGTTTGTGCTGAGAAAAATATATTCTATTTTTAAATAATTATTATTAGATGCCAAATTCAATTCCAATAAAAAAAAACTTTATATATCAATTTTCAATTTAATAATTAATTGAAATATTATACAGAGACCTAATTACCCTATAAATATTTAATTAGTAAAAAAATAAGCATAAACATCACAACAATTTTACATATAATCCTAATGAATTAGAGATTAAATTACTTATCAATAATTAATTTAACCACTATTAGTAGCGGTTAATAAGGTAATTGATGCAAGGGAAGGGGTCAGTTGACGTCATATATTATTATCTTAATCATCCGTGGTACCACTGAATTCCCTTTGATTAAAAATGAAATGATTTTTTATTTTATTTTATTTTATTGAGATGGAAAAAGAAATAGTTACAATCACAACCAACACTATACATGATGATATTCTTCCTCCTATTTTGTGTGGATCCCTATGAAAAAGGCGAGTATAAAAGGTCCGTATCATTTCATTGTTAAGTTATGGAAAAATCTGGCAATTATCTAAAAGTAAAACAAAACATCCGAAGGGACTCAGGGAGATGATAGCCGAGGGTGTGGATCATCAATTACCCTCATTGGCTTCCATTCAGATTCTTCCTTGTGTTGCCTAAGAGCAGCGAAGTGGAGAGCATCACTTTTAACTTGATATATATGACAAGCCCATGGATATGAATCTGGAGCTGACCATATCTTTTGATCCTCGAATTCTGTTTGCTCCACCACTGATTCTGCTACACACCATACCATATTCAGTTCTGGCTCCTCGAAACCAGCCACCGCAACGCACCCGAGAGATGCAAATCCCTCGGGTGCCCTTGGATGCCAAATTGACACCCGAGCTTTGTAGTCATCCAAGCAATTCCTCCATACCTGCAAAAACTCCCAATTGTTATTATGTCATTTTTCAAATATTCGTCATTTCCATAAATAAATAAATGTCAAGGCTTCTTACCAAGTCGTAACCCATGGGAGGTGCATATAATCCATCAATTTTACGGTAAAGAGCTGCAACATTAGGAGAATGGCTGCCAACATGTGCTATATCCCCAATAGAGATGTACCTGGAAAGTTAGGCAATGACAACAATTAAGTGAAAATTGCTATTAAATCTCTCTGTGTCCTACATTAAATTGCATTCAAGTGCGATTGTTTTCACCATATCTATGATATAGTATTAAGAAATGAGTTTCAGGACATAAAATTAACATGAAGCACTCACCCGTTAGGACAAATGGGTCTCCATATACTACATATCCTATCCTCCTCCTGAACCTGGGAAACACTTCCATTAATTATATTAGCACCCAAAATAAATAATAATAATAAAAAACTTAAACATTATTGCTTGGTTTATGGAAAAGCACCTGGTTCCTGCACAACTTGCATCGTCCTTTAGTTTCTCGCTCACCGCTCCAAATCTTAGTAAAATTAATACTGTGTTTGACGAATTTCCCTTCATCTGATGTAGTACTCGATGAAGATAGCTCTCTTGACTCCACAATTGCTTTACTAGGGATGTGAGTTCCTCCCTCATCAGCTTCACTCAGAGAGAAGTAGACGTGTCTCTGACTTGAAGGAATCTAAGCAAGCAAAAACAGAGTAACCCTCAGAAATATATACTCAAATTCCATTAAGATTAAGCACCCATTGTCTGAATGTGATACAAATTTGTATCCAGTAACAACCTTTAGGATAATGCTTTTCATGTCAGACTGGTATTCTTTCCACACCTTACGAACAACAGAACATATTTTAACAGCTTGAGGTTCAGTCCCTTCTGATTCTTCCTCAACGCTGCATTTGATCACCCGAACAAAATTTTCTGATCTCCTAAAATTCTTGAGATGGAGGAGTAAGTGGGAAGGTTGGCGGCAGCCTGCTTTTGCCAGCTCCAGGGCCATGAGCTCTTCCCATGGCACATCCCAAATGATCTTGGAAGGCTTCTTGTCCATCTTGTCTGGAGCTGGGCACTAGAAACAGCAGAGACAAAAAGCAAAATTCAATCGATTAGCATGTTGTCTAAGAAGAGTAATAAAATAAACATCAGGATCCAAAGACAATAGATCAGATATGCTGTCTTCATTAACCTGCAGCAGCATGACCCTTTTGTTGCTTACTAAAACAATCCTCTGATAAGGGACAAGAAAATATTCTTCAAAGAAATCAGACGATGCAAATTTTGAGGGCTCCTTGAAAATTTCGGTACAGCCAAAACTCCGACTTGCTTCTGCAAGGTAAAGTACCATCTGGAAACCAACAGGGGAAAATAAAGAGAAATAAACAACAGTTGCCTCTCAATCATAACTTCTTGTGGGTGTGTTTTTCCTTAGCTATTCTGTTAGAGATGAGAATGAATGAATTCCAATATTCAGTTGCTACATCAAACAAGCAGATGCTGCTACTTCAGATGAGATCATTATTCAATCAAAAAACCGGAAACACCCTAAAACACTAACTTTTAAATAAATGTTCAGACTGCACTCATCGTATTTCATCCAAGACTTCTAGACCATTAAAAGGGGGAAGAAATTTATTCTATTGGAGAAAAATTAGGCAGAAAATATTTTGGTTGAAAATGCAAAATCAGATGAATTTACAGAAATCCTATTTTATTAAAATTTCATGAAGCCTGAAAGTTACAAGTTCTAACCATGCTCAAGGTTAATCCATACAGGACTTGAGACCGCTGGCACAAGAAAGAAATTCTTTTTTCTCTGAGGCTAAAGTTCTTTTTCTCTAAGGCTAGTGAACAAACTAGTTCAGAGAGACCTAATGATTCTATCAAATAACCAAATATTCCCCACAACTTAACACTTTCCATGCAAACATCAAAGATGAGTTTATTGTGGTCAATTCAAATTTCGTTTTATTACTATAAATAAAACAACCTGATATATAAGACATACAAGAATACCTGCCCAACAGCTTCTCTCTCAGAATACTCCCTGAGAATACAATCGGCATGAATAGCCCGAGGATTTCTAATTCTCTGGGAGGAGGACTTGTTATTGAGAACCTCTAAGCATTTGGTACAACTTGCACCAATCCCATCAACCGTCAATGAGACAAAATCTAAAGCCCCACTTACTGGCTGCACAATAAATCCTAAGAATGCACGCCCAAGCCCATGGGCAAGTCCTAGGAGACCATTTTGTCGAGCACTCTCCACAGGCTTTGTCAAAACTCCAGATACCCCAAAGGCAACTCCTTGTGCAAAAGCTTCAGTTCCTTGAATAATTCCATCGCCTACTCCAGTGATTTTCCTTGATCCCACCTGATCTCATGTCAAAAATTTCCTTCATACTCCAGATCACACAAACAAATGATAACAGAAATTTAACAAAAATACCTGCTTAGAACGCAGCTGCAGAAACTGTCCATCAGTTGAAAGTTCAGCAAACCCTTTACTAAGAGAAGCCAATGTTGAACTTGTCATACCAAGCACATCTACAGAAAATAACAGATGCAATGGATTATGGATCAAATCCCTCCAAATGCGGCTTCCTATGGCAGGAACAATGGAACTCTTTCGCATGAATCGGTCTCTATGCATCACCCTCCTCAGATGGACCTAAATCAAAGATGTTAAAATGTTACATCTCATCTCTGAAGACTCCACCTTTTTTTCATTTCATTTTAAGAGGTTGCAACCAGAAAAACAAGAAATGATTACAATATTGTACACAACACACCCAATCTCCAACTCCTGCTTTATCATCTCTGCCAGCAGTTGTCCTTTTTAACATGGATTGGTACAGGTAATCCAAAATTATTGAACCACAGTAAGCTTCAGTCCTCTAATATATTATTTCATAATAAGTGTACAAACAAGTACCAACCACATTGACCTTATGAGCCTTCCCATTTGTGATATGCCGAAGTTCAAAGGGAAAACAGAAACTGCTCTCATGAGCAAATGTTTAAAGGCAATTTTCCTGATAACAGGGTATTTCTATTATTAAACTAGGACTTTCTAATAAAATAATTAGGATGTTATGGCCAGATTCAGTGTCACCCTACAATTTTCTTGTCAGTTACCTTATTAAATGAAACTAAAACACCAAACGCTTTGGGTTGCTACCCAACTTAATTCATAAGCATCTACCCACATCAGGACAAGCCATGCAGCAGCTAGTGGCGCTTAAATATCTCATGTGGGGAATTTTAGCAATCACCAGTGGCAGTCATAGCCTCATAGGACACTTAAGATGTGAATTTTACATTCAAGAGCAATAAAGACCAGATTTAGGTTTCTTGTTGATCACTACTGTTTGAGAAATTCAACTGACCTGAATTTTAAAAGCATTTCCAACTGCAGATAGAATGGGACTCCATACACCTAGAAACCCATGAGGTCTCTGAGCCGGTGCTGTCTCTAGGGACACCTTCAATCTTATTTCTGAAACATCTATTAACCTGGAAAGACAAGAGGATAGACAAATTAAAATCCCAAAAATATTTAGGGGGTATAGATGCAAAGTTCCGTAACCTCAATCAATTCTCTGATTAAAAAAAAAACCCACATAATTCCTTGCAGTAAGGCCCTATTGAAGGGTACATGATTGTCACATCTTCCGCTCAGAATCACTAATTTTTCCTTTGTGAGATTTGTGGAAGTGAATTCTAAGGAGATGATCCTGATGATGACCTCTTGAACCAGGTCTTCATCAGTTCAATTAAACAAGGCAAAGTAACCAGTGCAAACCTCCATTAAAATATATTCAGTTATGATCTCAAATTGAGGGAACTGAGCCAGATCATGATAAGGAGCTACTCCCTCTGTCCCAAAATAATAGGCATTTTTGAACAAGCACAAAGATTAAGAAAGTTAGCAATTCAATATAAAATTATTAAAGATTAAGAAAGTGGTTTTCCTAAAATGCCCTTGTTGGAACTTTAAAATATAATTAATGAGTCAAATATATAGATTTGAGATTGATATCTTCAATGTAATAAATAAGGGTATTTTAGACTATATATGCTTTTTTCTTAAAAAATGCCTATTATTTTGAGACATCATATTAGCTAAAAGTGTCTATTATTTTGGGACAGAGGGAGTAATAAGAACAATTTTAAGCTTAACACCCAGTTTGCCAGACAGCAACATCTATTTGAAAGTGCCTCTGATGAGATGCTGTAACACTTAAATACCTGTACATTTCAGATAATTCATTTAAAGAATCAATGTGTTGTATCACTTGGGTTGATGGGAAAGATAGAAGGAAAGGACGAGGGTTTGAAAGTAAGAAAGTGCGAGGAAAACAATTTAGGCCTCATCATTTCCAACCCAGTTTCCAATTGAAGAGTCCTTTCTCAACCTTGATATGAGTAACTAAAAAAATTATTATGTTAAGAAGCCTAGAATTGTTAACACTTCACAAGATGCAATAACAACCAAGAGGACAGAAATGAAGAAATTGAAAGTTTCACTGCAACAACACTCGCTGAAAGCTTTAAATTCACATATGAAATAGAAAATGAGAATCTTACTCTACACGTATCTCTGGATCAACTTGCGTGACACTAGAACTTTGGGGGAGGCGATCGAGCTGGAGATTGCTGTAAAAATCAATAAGGGACCAGATAATAGGTTCATGGATATCAAGCCTCCAAAGCTTTTCAGTCACCTACAGAGTCAAAAATTATTTTTATGAGGTATGGATGCATTCTGTTGTTCTAAACTACATAATATGCATTTGAAGTATTATTCTAATGAGCATTACCCGAATATACACATATGGATAGACTTGGATGCCATCACTGTTTTCATTACGTTTAGTTACTGTCATCTTAAAAACTGGATTATGCATATCAGTGGCCTGCTCAGGTGCCAACAGCACTGGCATCAAGGTAAGAGGAAGCTGATTGTCAAGCTGCAGATAACCAAGAATGAGCTTGAACCTGGCAAAATATAAGCAAATACTCAACTCATGACCCTGAGGCATTAGTCTAAAAAATATAATATATAAGTAATGGCAGTAAAGACATATCATATTCACATGATGCTACTGAAGGATATACTGGATAGAAGAGAGAGATTGTGATCATGCATGCATGGCATATAGTCCAGGAGTTGAACACATATCCATAGTAACAAATTTGTCTTTAATTACTAACTGGCCGTGAAGTATGTTACAAGCCGATTCATAAGTAATTCCAAATTATATTTACGGAATCAGAAAATGAAACTGGTAGCCCATTTTTGACTAATTTGGACAGATCAGCCATGTTTCAAATTTATTCAAAGCTGTGCAAAAACATTTCTACAACTTGTCACAAGCTGATTCCAAGTCCACCAACTGGGTAAATCAAATTAAATTCCTAATTTTTTATTACAAACTACAGACTGATTTGCCACATGACCTATGCCTGAAATCTAATTGAAAGGAATGTCTAAATATTTCCGTTCTTTTTTCCTATATTTCATGCACATTTCTGTTTGCTGGAAGGATTGACATAAACATAGCACCTGATTTTAAATGAAATATAATTATGTTAAGGAAATCATACCTGCTTGTCATCCCACCATCGTAGCCAGTTGAAAATGATATGAAAACTCTTTCCAGGTACAAATAAGAGAGCTCTTTTGGTCTATGATCCACAACAGATATCCCAACCACTCCTAGTTCAACTATAAGCTCTAAAGGAGTAACATCATTATGCATCTGAGTCTGTCTGTCATAATTTTTTAAATAGCCAGTAGGCATCATTGATGTGCTTTCTCCAGATGGTGAACCTATTTTATCTCTGAAACTAGCAATCTTGATATCACCCAAATCTACAAGATGGAACTGTAATCCTGTTTCACCATTCTCTAAAAAGGAAATCCCAGGCCTTGCCAAATCAAATTTACCAACAACAATTCTACCATCACAATCTATCTTGACATCAATGAACTTTTGGCCATAGGGATCATCCCAAGAAAAATTTCTTGTTGACAATGGTCCCAAAATAATCCAAGCAACATCACCAAATCCTGTCTGGCGTACGCTTATCATCTTGCTATTTGTTCTGTTCTCAATCCTGTTCAGAAAAAGATCGTAGGATAGTCATACTGGAAATATTAAAGCATTAAAAACATATTTGGATATGCAGAAGTACCTGATAGGACCATCAGTTGACCCAAAGCGGAATACAACAATAAATCTCGATCCTTCCTCAAAGCCCCTTATTTCCATTCTCAGAAAATTTTGAGTGCCATTGGATCTCCTCAAAACCAGAAAGATGGTGTCCTCTTTTGTAATTTGAACAGGGTATGACCATTCTGTATCCCCTAACCGAACCTAAGCATTGGAAAAGTTAAAATATGTAAATTGCGCAGGCAAAAAAAAGAAAGAAAAGAAAAGGGAAGGTAGACATGCTTGGTCCACCACATGCACTTCACAATTCTTCATTTCATGGCACCTAGGTAGCCAAATTCAAAATTATTAGTTTTCAATCATCTATTGCAGCTGATGCAGTTTTCTTCCTTTTTGTAATTAAGTTGGTAAGCGCAATATATGGTGTTTTCATGTTACCATAAACTTTGATGAACGTATTGGCCACCACTGAATTTTCTCTACACACTGACAACTATATTCCATATTTTTAATTTATTGTTTCTCTTTTGAGCAGCAGATGTTTTACAGAATAAGGGAACAGCTCAACAATTCAGTGAGAGAAGAAATTGACCAGAGACTTGCACAGACAATGTAACATTTAAATGCTTCTAGGGAAATATGTGACTAATAATTGCTTTGCGTATCCATCAATAACAATGCAGGTAAAATATTGGTTATGATGTTATCCATTACTATCGGTATTACCAAAAATCAAGGTTCTAGAACAAGAATGATTCACTGCAAGAAAGACATCATTATAGCAGAATGAGGTCATGGCCATGTGTTGGAAAAGGGTAGAATTCTTTGCTTGCATCACTTACGAGAACATGCATTATAAATAAATCCCTGGTTCCTTCATCAATTTTTTCTCTTTATTTTCAATAAGGCGCTGTTTTTAAGTAACAAACAAAGTACACATGGAGAACGGGGATTTGAAAATCTCTCATTTATTGAATTTGGTTTCAAAAGTACCTCTTCAACACATGTAGAAAGCCTTCCTACTAGAAACCTTGTACGCAGAGCACAACATTATGATTCAATGACTAATGATTAAGGGCTGGTTTGGCATTGCACTTCCCAAGCTACTTTCAGCTTTTTAAGTTTTACTCTCTTTTTTTCCTGCTCTCATCTTCACATATTCTTTTCCCAAACCATGGCTCCCCACAAAACCATGGAAAGGTCATAAGTTAAAATAAAATGCCAAAAACATTTTGGCATACAAAAAACCAAATTGGTCCCAAATTGTTGATAACATTAACTGGAGTTTGTTCTGGTACAAACTTTTGGAAAGATAAGAGGACTAGGGAAGAGCATTTCACTGAAAGTCAGCGGGAGGTCCAGACGAAGTACTTTCTAAAGCCCATCTTCATTTATGCTGTTGGCTCTTGGGAAGCCTATTAAAGATAGGGTAATGTTATAGGGCATTAATCTAGAATATATTGCTACCAATCGAGAATTATTTTGGTTTACAAGAGATTTCCCTAAATTATATTTCCTTTTATTTTTAGTCTATGTCTTTCCTATTTGGCATTTGCTTATTAGATTTGATTGTTAGGATCTTATTATTTAAGTTTCCCTAATAAATAATTTATTTAGTCATGGGAAGTAGGGTTTAAGGGTTCCCTCTCTTGTAACTATATAAACGTTATTTTTCCTACGAAATAAGATAAGTAGAAATATTTCAGAAAAGGTTTGAGTTCCTTAAACTCAAGAAGTCGTAGGGTTCTCTCTAACGAGCCCTAATTTATCTTTAAATTCATTGTCCAATCATCCCCATAACTAGATCTTAAATTTGGGTTCATAACAGGTAGTTCAACAAAAAGAGGAAAGAGTGTAGAGACATGTTTAAGTACAAGGATTATCAGTGCCACATATCAATTTGCTTTTATATTACGAATGGGTGAAGAACTATCGGGTTATTTCTTCACTTTATCCACAAGATCAACTACGCTCGTGAATGGAATTTAGAGTTGGACCTTAACACTTGGAGGGTTCCCGTTGTAAAACTAGATATGCAAAGTGGTGGGGAATCATAGCTACTTG
The DNA here is from genome assembly GCA_948193215.1 of Bocquillonia castaneifolia. NCBI lineage: Eukaryota > Viridiplantae > Streptophyta > Magnoliopsida > Malpighiales > Euphorbiaceae > Bocquillonia > Bocquillonia castaneifolia. The sequence goes on from CANYLF010676027.1 coordinate 9,834, forward strand.
TAAATAAATTGGAGTATAGCTTATTCAGTTTATGAATGTGTGTAGATAACACCGCCACAGCATAATCATAAAGAATCTGGCAAAGCTTAATTTGGAAAAATAAGGTCTCTCTTTTGACCAACTCAATACCTTCATCTTCATTGACAGCACTTTTGTGATAAATCTAATGGGTCTTCCTGTTTTACATCGATAAAATGGAGAGAGCATAGTTTTTGGAAGTGGTGAAGTGCGCAGATATCATTAGAGCATTAAGAGTCTTGCAAAGCCTTAATGAGAAAATGATAAATCTTTTTAGTGACCTTGTGACTTTCTTCAACTTCAATGATATCAGTTTTGTGATGGATCATAATGTGTCTAGTCCTATTTTAAATGGACGCATGTTGTAATTGATTTTCTTATTAACACACTTGTGCCTATAAAACCAAAAAATATGAGTCATACAAGAACTCATTTCGTGTTTCGCATGCAATTTACAATTTGCTTTTGCTTTTCTTTGTTTATCTTCTAATTATTTCTCTAATGTTGGTTTGATGTAACTTCAATTCCATCTATCTATGTGGCATCTGTTCTTTTTTATCGCCACTATCACATTCTCATAAAAAAATTAAAGCACGCTATTGTTGTCGTCCACAACTCGGACATCTCTAATTAGCTCGCAAACCAAGTTCCGTTTCTAAGTTCAACTGTTACTGTAAATTTATCAGAAGACGTTTTTTATTTTGTGAAAAAGAAAGAGAAGTATTCCACTTACTCGAGTCTCATAAAGAATCAAGCTATGGTCAAGATTTAAGAAATTTTGATATCCGAAAATAAACTGTTAAAACAATAAGTATTTGGATTTATGATATTAAGTAAGAAGATAGTGGCATGCCATGGTCAATATTTCTCTAAATTTAGAAGGACCAAACATATCTCTAGTTGAATTCAAATTGTGAAAACTTAGGTAAACCTTGTTTTTGATGAAGATCCAACAAGAACCTAAGTAATTCCATTCTGATAGTCAAAAAATGGTTTTAAATATAAAACTAAACTGACCTAAATTTTATCATAAAAGAATCAAGAACACCAGCTAGTGATAAAAGAAACATGGTTGACAAAAAGCAGATGCAGTCAGTTCACTCACCTGGAGTTTATCAGTTCCAACTTCTTTGTGATATACAAAAGATGTTCTTGAATCATATGCATGAAGGATCTTTGGTTCATCACCACTGTTAAATTTGATATATAGATCTTGGCCAAGTCTATTTGTAAAAGTCATGAATGGTCGAACAGAAATTACCTAAAAAAGGAACAATGAGTTAAGCACCTTTCAACATGGAACATCTAAAATTGATTATATTACATATATACCTTAGTGGGGACAGATTGGTAAGGACATGGTTTTGCAGAAATAAATAGCCTTATGCAGTTGCCATCAGCATCATAAGCATATAAATCTAGCGATCCATCCTGAAAACGAAAGATCAAGGGAGATTAACATGGATATCCACTAAATTTAGAATATAATGGCTTGATAAATTAGTTAAATTGATGTCTTACCATGTCACCAAGGGGAGAAAGATCTGTAACGGGCCCAAATTGTTGATCCTGGCCAGTTTGAGCAATTGATACCGAAAGGCCTAACATATTAAAGTTCAAAGCTGAAGCAATTGTATATCCTTCAAATATTTCCTCTTCTGTTATTTCCCCAAGAATTACTTCATTGCTCTTTCTGGATTCAAATGGAAGAGCTATCTTTCGAGCATGTTTTTTACCCACCAGGTCTACAAGTCTATATGTAAGTGAAGGGCATCTAGCTATTGAAAACCAATAAGGAGCATATACTCTAATGATCTTTGCCAGCGGAGGTTGTTCCTTGTCATAATTTTGTTCGAGAATGAGTTGAACAATCCTGCACATTTAATTAGTTAGAAGCACATCAGACTACAAATGTTATACACTGGCATATTAACACAAGATCAGAAAATACAAACACCACATTAAATGTCAGTCAGAACCTTCCAGAAATTGAACTCCTTAAGCCTATTGTTCTTGATGGAAGTTCACTAGGATGAGAAATCAGAACTGCTTCCTGTATTTGAAGAAAAGAGAAAAAGAAATATCAAAATCCATAGCATTTGATGGCAGCGTAATGTTATATCCACAAAGGAAAAAAGAAAAAAAAAAAAAAAACTAGCTTTCTGATTTCACCTGTATTGGCAGCCACCCTCTCTGTGGAAGCAGTGAAAGGAATAAAGGCTTTCCTATGTCAGCAGTATGAATCTTCACAGCTTTTCCAGGATGAAGTATTCCCCTAGAACATGCAACAAAATGACCAGAAGTTTGCATTTCAAGAAGAGAGTATTCAGCTGAAAGGGGAAGACAATTGCTGATGCATAATGGGGATTTGACCACTAGAGTCCAATCATGAATAGGATCAGAGTGAATGTCTTTTGCAATCTCTGTGGCTTGTATGCTCACACAAAACCACATTTTGTAAGAACTATTTGAAGAAGTCCCCCTCATCTGGAGGCAGCATAAAAGTTCCTCAGACTCTGTGAGAGATGATACACATATTTCAGAACCTTTCGACTTGCCGTTTTTTGATGTTTGACTGGGCCTTCCAACCACGGAACTCCAAGAATAACCATCAGAAGTGTTAAGATTTGAAGGCCTTAATTCCAGGACATACATTCCAAATTGTGATAATCCTGACAAAGGAAGAGGTACAGTATCTCCAGGTTTAATCAATCCCACAGGTATCTCTTGCTTTAATACTCCAGAGATTTGCCTCCGATTCCTGACCCATCTTCTTTGCCTTGCATGATTCATAAATTTAATAGGATCAAATGACTCGGGCCACTTGAGGCTTTCAACATCTGGAGAATAAACCCAGCCATCAGAAGTATTGACAGGTGATGTATCTAAATGCCAATCATCAATCCACTCCCAACCTGAAGGCAACTTGACTCCAAAAATAGCCTGCACCGTTGATATGAGCAATAACATAGTCCCCCAATATCAGTCACTTGAATGCTTAAATATAAAATATTGAAAGGCATGTCCAAAATCTCAGGAGTATTAAAAGCTTGATGTATTTGTGAGTTTTGACTCACGTGAAAATTCTTTGTTTGATGTGTTCGTGCGTATTGACTCACAAAGTGAACTAAAAGGACAATGGCTGATGTGATAAAAAGCTTTCACAGTAAAGTGACAGGAGCCACTGATGAAGAAAACAATAAATAACATGATAATTAAGTGCAGTCAACTTTTTATATTCCTTAGAGACTTTGCTCAGTTGCACAATCAGGAACATTTTCATACAGGAGAACATTTTATTAAAATAAATAAGTTACAAAGTGAAATGCTGTCTCCTTAACAAGAAAAACAAATGAAAGAAAGAGAAAAGAATAAAAGCACTACTTTAAGTATTCAAAAGACCAGAACCAATGCTATAAATATCAAGATGAAGAATCTTTTTGGCAGTTGAAATGATGTTGAAGCATATACGAAATGTTCTTTTTCAATTGTGGTGTGGAATATATATCCAATGGAAGAAATGCTCATTTCAACAATTCAAGCCTTATCATTCAATCTCTTGCAGGAAACAATGATTTACTTTGCCCTTTATAGTCAACTTCAGCAGCTACTAGAGTAGCATACTTTCTTGTTATTCAACATGATAGGAATGCCTTAATGTAGGATCACCAACTAACTATACATAAATTACAGTAAAATAGGCAAATTATAATCCGATAATAAATCTGTTGGATAATCCCTGTTATATTGTCATACACTTCTTTTTTCCTAGACATATGTCATCCTAAAGGCCTAATTTTTCTGTTAGGGTTGGTCTGTAGCCCTTGCACACTTTATGGAAGTCAGTAAAAACACTAGAAACAATTTATATTGACCACTCACCTCATGCTGACCTCCAACATCTGAGTAATTTGAGTAGCTAACCCAACCGGTATTCGGTTTGTAGATTTGAGTTTCCATGAACTCATCTGTCTGAGCTCTACCACTGCTGAGTAAATCACCAAGTTCACTTCCTCCACTGGAAGCTTTGGATACAAGGTGCAAATCAAGTATAAAATCTGTATTATTACATACTGAAACAAGAGACCTTATGGTGACATATCTATTGCCATCCTTTTCGCTTACTTCACTGGCAACAACGTCATTGCCTAGTCGCCAGCAGGCAGCAGGTGCAGCATAATTTAGTCTCAGAGTAGTCCAAGGCCCTTCCATGCTAGGGCTGATCTGGAAAAATCCAGGTTTTCTCCTACCAATAACACTTTCCTCTCTATCCTCAACCTCTGATCCATGCGACAAGAACACAGAAAATCTCAATCTAGCAGCTGCCTTGTTATGTTCATCTCCTCCATTCAGAGTCTGCATGTCAATAACTTAGATTATGATCATGTTTTCTGAAGGATTATGTGATGGATATTAAGAAACCACAACCAGTGTCTATGACACAATAATACTGATGTGAAAAGATACATTACCATGCATTTTGCAGGAGATAGATCTGTCCAGGTCAAGGAGCTCATATAATCATATTGATCAAAGGTGTCTTGGATAGTTATTGCAATCTGATCCAAAGGAGCCGAAAAAAATCCAACAGGATCACCTGTCGAACCAAAAAATTAAGTCTACAATTAAGAAAGTATATTGAAATTTTACTCCAAAATTCTCAAGTAACAGAACTTTATTGCTAACACTACAGATACCCAGAAAAGATTTGCTTCTATAAAAGCGAACAATGTCCCTTTAAGCAGTGTCATAGGAGGAAGAATCTAATTTTTCCTTTCAGCATCAAGTTGTGTCTTAAAACTCAAGCATGAAACCCCTTGGTTGCTAAACCAAGATTTAACAACATGGATAAGGTTCCAACAAATCTAGGTCATGGGAGAGCATTTACCAAAAGAATTCCACCCTCCAACATTTTCTCATGAGCAGCTATAATTAAAATTGAGACCCGTGTTGGCGACTTAAGACTTTTACTATTATGCAGTAATGCCCCAAAGCCCCAAGAAAATGTAAACAAATACCTTTTCCGATATCAGTCACAATAAGTTCCAACAAGTATTTATCCTGCAAAAGTTTTGACAATTAGAAAGAGAACATAAAGCATAAAGGCAATCATTTATCACAGGAAGCATCCTGTAAATTATTAAGCAGAAAAATTATTTATAAAACACAAAATAGCAAAATTGCAGCAATTCTCTGACAAAAAGAAATGAGATAGCAAAACTGTAAGCGATTCAATAGAGAATTTAAGTACAACATATAAATCTTTCCTCGTTGAAAATAGGAATCTTATACATAAAAGAAAGATTATCCATTCAAAAAGGATAAACTTCAGATGTAAACAGAGAACCGATAAAGAAAGCCTTAAAATATTCTTTTCCAAACAAATGGGTGGGAATCAATCATAGAATGAGATGTACTTACTGTGAAAATTAAAATTAACTAGATATCAAGACAAAAATGTACCAAAATTATCAAAATTAGAACAACAAATGATGCTTGTAAGAAGTAATTGAAGGACAAAATGAAGATAGATAGCTCTGGCATACAATTGACCACTGATATTAGGGAGGATTCTTGATAACGGCATAGTACATGAGCAACAAAAATTAAAAGATACAGCTCAAGACTTAGCAAATATATATTTGCTGACAATTGCAGATTGTTGTTGTGGTAGAAACAGTAGTCAAGTTTGTGTTTCCAAAGTGCTGGGGGTAAATAGATTTGGCATCCATAGGTTGTTACCCATAAAGTTCTGATACCATGCGCAAATGTGATTTGTATTGATGATTGTAATTGTGATATGCCAAATTTACAGTTTAAATAAAACAAAAGCTGGCAAGTTGACATGCACTAAAGAAGCAGACTATAACCAACATAGTAAATACAACAGATCAGGATAAGCAAGTCTCATCACTCAAGAAGGAAAGCTATGGCTCATAGCTGCTCCATTGTAGCAAGCTTATTAAAATAATGAAACCAGATCAGTCCTTGCTGACTTTACTTCACCATTAAGGTAATAAATGAAATTCTCCTCTAGACTCCAGAATCATAAAATAACAAGGAAATATGATTATCAAGAATGAACGATCAGATATTGAAGATCATGGTACTAGTAATTTAAAATGGATTATAACAAGATGCTATATTTCAAATAGTAGAGAAAAGAGTTGAAACAGTACTAAAACATTTCCTTGAAGCAGCTATCAGATTTTAACGTGGATAAAAAAAAAAAAAAAAATCATCCGTACCACGCAATCAACTTTAAAGAAAAATATTTCATTCCAGTTGACCAGTTCAAGCTCAGATGAAGAAAAAGAACTTGACATGCTTCTGCTTGTCCGTGCACTTTGTTGATGAGACGATGACTCACCACTTGGGGCCTGGTTTGGAGTCAGACGGATTGCTAAAGTGTAGACATTAGAAGTCAAACCCCTGACCCTTGGGAACTGCATCACAAGTCACAAATACAAACAAATTGTTGAAATATCCCACATTGCTAACATGTATCAGAGCAGGTTTGGCCCGGTTTATTAATTTCCGGTTGTTCGCCTAGATGTCCAGTCCCAGCGGTCCGGTCCGGTATTGCCGCTGCGTTTCAAATTTAAGGGGGAGTTTAATTGCAAGTGTCAACTGGGTTACAATAAATGACAAAAGCCCAGTTGCACTTGAGGGGGAGTGTTGAAATTTCCCACATTGCTAACATATAACAATAATAAAGCATTAATAATAGTTAAGGTCCAACCACCCACTTGGCTAGTGCAAGTCATTTTGGATATGGTTGGACCGAAGCCCATCTGTGTTGCAATGTGGGCTTTTGACACTCTTACCCATTTGTCTCACTC
>CANYLF010676313.1:0-12033 GCA_948193215.1 Bocquillonia castaneifolia
TTATCTAGTTAGGAGTTGTTATCTTATCTTTTAGACTTCTATTTCAATTAGGAATTGTTGTTAGATTTTCCTAGATTATTCTAGAATGCTTAGTTGTCCGCCAACTAAGATCCTTATGGACAAGGATTAGCTTGGCCGCCACATATACTTCTTCTTTAGGAGGACTTGTGTTTTTGTTTTTCTATATAAAGGCCATACATGCCTTGGCCGAAATATACCTTTCATTAATAATAGATTTATGTTGTTTTGCTTTGAAAAATTCCTTTGATTTCTCTAAGGTGTTCCTTATTGATTTCTTGAAATTAATTTAATTTGATTGAATTGATTTCACTTCTACCTTATACAATTTATTAACATGTTAGTTTTAGGTTGTTTGAGTATTCCTTCTTTTATAACTAGAGATCTTAGTTCCATATAACTAAGGGTGCTAGGTCAACAAATTAAAATTGCAAACATTCAAGTAGATCATTAGGGTTAAGTCAAAATCAGCATATTGGTAAGGGTGCTATCTCTTTAGGTAGAGATCTTATCACGTTTGATTAGTTTGCCTTGGATTTCTTATGTTTGAATGTATCCTTCTTCAAGAATTGGCGTCTAATACCTTGCTAAGTACTGGAATTCGCATCAACCACCCCAATGGAGTCGCCATTATGGACAGAGAGCCCGGGACGCATCTAATTGCCGCTGCCCATCGGTTGGTGTCCAATAGCAATGGTGACATACCCACTAATTGGATTTTTAAGTTTTATAATAAATGTGGAGTTGCCACCCGAATTGCTTCGGGATCACCTAGTGATTAACAAACAGGTAGATTCCTTTTCGGTAAAATCCCATTCGTCATGACACCAGATGATTTATGGGTTCGGAATGAGTCATCCATACTTGGTGCAATTTCCCATATAAATAAGTAATAAGGTCAATACCTTCTAATAGAGACAAACAATATAAAGCTGTAAATCACCCAGAAAGTAGGATACGATGAATGGGCGCGTCTAATACTGTTTCTAATCAATTTTAGTTTTGCATTAAGTCCACTATGATTAACCCTGATTGATTGAGGGCAATTGGTTGTATTTGGTGAGTTTCGACTTCTTTTAGTAATACTTAACCGGATGGATTATTCACTTATTTCTTGACATGTGAAACTTCCACAGTTAGTTTCTAACTTATTTTTATCTTTCTTTTTTATTTTTGGGGCTAATATTTGCACATTAGTTCATTTATTATTTACCCGAGATATTTGAAATGGCAATAATACACATACACCCTTAAAGAGAGGAAAGGTGAAACGAATTTCTACCATTTTTTATTTACTTATAATCAAATTGATTAATTAAAGGTTCGATTAATTATTTAACAAAAACGGATCTAGGTGATTTACATAAAAATGAAGAAATCTTACCGATCTACCGATTTACTCGGGAGAGGATGAATCGATCGACCTTGAAGCTTCGATAGTCGATCCACCGCATGTTTTTTGAGTTGATTCTTGACCTGTTTATTACATGCTTTTAAATATAATACATAAAAAATGATTGACAAAATTCTTAAGAGCCTATAAATATCCTATCTATTTTAACGTAGCAAGAATTACATTTTTTTATGAAGTGTACAAAAAGTTGTCTTAGATGTAGAGACATCCAAAACACTCCTGGTTTTACCTAAAACTCATATATGTGATCAGAATATCAAACAAAAATTTGTAAGAAAAATACGTAAAAATTACAGAATATAATAAAAAATAATAAAAATAAGAAAATAATTAGTCTTGATGCATGAATGCTCTGTGGATGGTTGGTTGCCCTCAGAATTGAGATTAGTTACCGATTCTGGTAAGAAAATGAGCTGTTGAATTGTTCAAAACCAAAGAAGATATTTTGCCAATGGAAATGGTTAATTTTGCCCTGTTTTTTTGTGTTCTTTTGTCCGAATAAAACCTTGTTCCAACCCCCTCTCCAGCCTCCATCTCATTCTATTTTATAGCCATGATGGATTAGGGTTTGTTGTAGAAGGAATCTTCCTTTCCTCAGTGGGGTGAGGTGTAACAGATCACCTCCATTACCCCCTTTTGAAATGTGCAGACAACCTTATATATATATTTTTAAAGAAATCTTGAACATCTAACCGGGCCTATGAACATTCAGCCGGTCCTTTGAACATCCGGTCAGATGTTCATTTTGGGCCTAGTGGTTTTTGAGCTCAAAATGATTTCCTGGTTTATGTGGGCCGTATTTAAGGTTTGAAAAAATATTTAAACACTTTTTCGGACCCTAAATAAGGCAAAAAATATATTTTTAAAAATATTTAGCACCTTTAAAATAATTTTTATTTTCTTCAGCTCATTTCTACAAGAAAATGGGTAATGAAATGGTCCAAAATAGACCGTATTCATCACTGGGCTCTCGCGCTGCTTCCACGTACCTGCATCCAAAAATTCAATGTTTACAGTTTACCCCTGCTTTGTTGGAGTCTATTAATGTTGGATAATCAGGAATAAATGAACGTTAAAGTAGACAAACATGAACAAACCTGTCAAAAGGACATAGTCTGTGTTTTTAGCTCGGGGTTTGATAGTCGTCGCCGATAAGTTGGAAGTAGTTCACCTCCGTAGATAGTCATCACTGATAAATTGGAGGTAGTTCATCTCCGTAGATAGTCATCGCCGATAAGTTAGAGGTAGTTCATCTCCATACATAGTCATCGCCGATAAGTTGGAGGTAGTTCGTCTCCGTAGATAGTCATTGCCGATACGTTGGAGGTAGTTCGTCTCCGTAGATAGTCATCGCCGATACGTTGGAGGTAGTTCATCTCCGTACTTATGTGTATGTGATTCTAGGACTTGAAGGTGGCTCATTGTCACCTGAGATTTTGAAGTTGAAGATGACCTATTGTCGTCTGGAGTCATTCTCATCTCGAAGCTTGTTCTGATATTTTAAGGGTGACCCGTTGCCCCTTAAGTGTTTCTGAAATTTTTTGAAGGTGACCTGTTGCCCCTGAGATTTGCTCTTGACATTCTTCTCAGTTGTAAAAACATTAAGATTCCTCTGCAATGTTGGTCTGGCTGACTATTTTCTTCCAAGGGTAATCACTCGTCAAGTGAATCGTTGTTCACGTCGCTCTCCTGATGTTGTAATAAATTGATAATTAACAGGCCTCGTTTTGCCCCCCGAGTTTAAATAGCCTTGCCCTGCTTCATTTAGGGATATGTTAGGCCGTGTGTGAGTAGGATTCTGCCCCCCCCCCCAAGCTTTCTGTTGCCTTGTTCTCTTGACTCATCCTACAAGTCCATGTCAGCTCCTGACCAATTAATCCCACATCTGTGTTTGCTTGTATGCATCATTTCTATGATGGAGCACGCCTATCAGTCTTGCATTGATATTCCTGTACTCTGGTGAAGTCAGTTTGTTCTCTTTGCTTTGTTAGGTTGGAGTTGTTCATCATGTCATGTCGAAGAAGACTCTAGTTATCACAGGGTTGTTTCCTTGGCAAGAATGCTCTCGTTTCTTTTGGTTGAACCTTTTCGATTTTCTTAGTTGCCTGTATGATGTATGCATGTTGTGGATGTATGCATGATATATGCGATGTGACTTTACAAGACGTGTAATGTTAGTCATCTCTCCTATTTGTGTATGCATGAATGCATGAAAATGAATGAATTTTCAGCTTTCTTCACATCATAAACATCCGGCAGGATGTTTGAAGGTTCTGTCAAACCTTTGAACGTCTGGCCGGACCCTCAGTCCCTGCATGTAGCTTTTTTGTCACTTGTCTGTTGCTTCACCAGGTGTTACACCACTTATTCACTCATTCCTTCCTTCTTATTTCTGCTAAAGGCTGTCCCTTTACGTGTATGCCACCCTATGGATCAATGAGAGGTGACTTGTAATCCACATGCATGTAATTTATTTATATTGGGAATTGCCTTATCATTCCCATATCCCTATTTTCTTTTCTTTTGCCCATAGCTCCTTTTGCTTCTTCCATCATTTTCTCTTTTTCTTATTTCTTGCTCTCACGATGAGTTCACTTCTTTCTCCTACCCCTTCAATGATTGAGGGTCTCATTAGAGAGTTTTGGGGTTCCAGTCATAAAAAATGGAACTACCTGCATGATTTTGCCCTGTCTCCACTGGTTTCTATGAGGGGTATGACACTCAATGAATGCTTTCTCAAGAGTGTTGCTAAGTGTTAGAATCACCGAGACCATGTGTTTTGCTTCAAGGATATCAAAATATGCCCCTTGCCTGAAGAATTTGCTGCTATTTTGGGTAAAAGTTACGTTTCCCTTTCAATTCCTATAGCCTTGCCCAGCTTGGAGTTGAATTTTCCTGCCTTCATGGTTCCGCTTTTTGATTTGCCGCCTCAAACCCTGCTGTCTTACACAAATCAGGGGATGTTAACTCTGCCTAAGTTATTGGAACATTGCAGACATAAAACCACTGGTTGTTTTGCTTGGCAGAGAATTCTTGCTTTCTGTCTGTATGCAGGTTACTTGTTGGTTGACCCAGATGGTATGGGTGATATTCAAATTGCTCATATCATCAGTCAGGTGGAGGCAGGTGCAAATCATTTTCCTGTTATTTTGGCTGAAACATTTATTGGTCTGGACAGTGTTTCTCAGGGTGGTCAGTTTAAAGGTCGTCCGATGCTTTTACAGGTAAAAGGTGGTTTTATTATTTTTTTTGTGGTTTTTTTTGGTGTTTTTTATTATTATTATTTGGCTGTTAAATGTGGCAGATTTGACTAAAGGAAAGGTTGGGACTTTTGGAGATTCCTAGGAGTTTGAACTCCTACACGTCTAGGCATTTGATGACCCGTCGTCTTTCTCGCACTGCACTTAATCTGATAGAAGATGAATGGGATGACTTTCTAAATAACAGATAGGAGGATGATATCCACTAGCATTGTCCAAGGTGGTCCCTAACAGAAGTGACAGTATAGCTTTTTGACAGGTGCGTTCCATTGGCCGGGCTGCACCTTTTTAGTTTCTACACCCCATCTAGGCTCTGTCGCCAATACGGGCAAGTTCAACGCATCACACCTATACTACCTGACTTTGGGAGCTCTCCCCTGCAGCCTTAGTTACTCGACTAGATCCGCCGTGGGTGGGGTGGTAGACACTGACTTATCAATGTGGCCTTCCATAGCAGTACCGTGACTGATGATCTTTACAAGGCCTAGGTTGTGCTGTAGAATCAGGAACCATCCGCCTCACGTTCCCCAGAAATCACTAACTTGTATAATGCAAGTAGAATGTCGTATTGAAACACTGGGAGTTAGGTGGTCTCATATCCGCCCTTTGCATGTACTTTGAAAATGTTTTCTTTTTCCTTTCAAGCAAATGTAAACATTTTAATGTTATCATAAATAAGACAATGTTTACCAATAATTATGTTTTATTAATATAATGCACTCTCTTATTCACAAAAGCGTACTACACTGATTGAGCATAATATGCTCCCTGTTACCAACTGTCCTTTATAGGTTTTCCAGCCGAAAATTTTCTCTCAAATCATTATTTTTATATATTTTTTTTAATTTATTACTCTCCTTTTTTTATATAGGTAGTATTTCTTCAGCCTGTCTATGTTGATGGGTTAAGTGAATTCATCGCCCTCCGAGTCTAAAATCTTAACCGCTCCCTTAGGTAGGACTTTCACAACCATGTATGGGCCTTTGCAGGTTGGTTTGAACTCTCCTCGGGGATCAAAAGGAATAGGCCTAGCCTGCTTTAGGACCCAGTCCCCCTCTTTGATGGTGCAGGGCTTGATGATCTTGTTGAATGATCTGGCCATCCTTCGTTGGTACAGTTGGGTATGGTAGAGGGCTTTCTTTTTGTTTTCCTTTAAAGATAACAACTGCCTTTACTTCTTTTCTGCCCACTTAATCTCTGGCAACTGTGATTCTAACACTACTCGAAGTGACGTGCATTGCATTTCTATTGGAAGTATTGCTTCTCCTCCATAAACCAAAGAGAAAGGCATTTGTCCTGTTGCACTTATGATGGTGGTGTTGTATCCAAAAATGGCATATGGTAATTGCTTCGACCAATCCTTATACGTTCTGACCATCTTTGCTAGTATCTTCTTGACTGTCTTATTGGCATCCTCAACAGCCCCGTTAGCTTGTGGCCTATAAGGAGATGACTTATGGTGTTCTATACCATTTTCTTTTAGAAAGTCGGTTATTACCCCATGGAACTGTACTCCCTTGTCTAACACTATGTGATGAGGGAGCCCAAATCTGCATTTGATCCTCTTGGTTAGGAATTCTGTCTTGCTGTGTGCGATGACCGTTGGGAGTGAAATAGCTTCCACATATCTAGTAAAGTACTCGACTACCATGATGATATATTTATGACCATTGGAAGTAGTGGGTATTATAGGTCCCATGATGTCAATTCCCCAAGCAGAGAAAGGCCGTGGGGAAGTAAGATTGTGGAGTTCTAAAGGTGGGATATGAATTTGGCCCCCGTGTACTTGACAGCTATGGCACTTGCGTATGATTCTCATGCAACTCTTATCCATAGTATCCCAGTAATACCCCAACCTCTGTATCTTTGATGACAGCACGGGCCCACTCATATGAGGCCCACAAGTTCCTGTATGAACATCATTCATGATTCTATCAGCCTCTTCACTTGTGACACACCTGAGAAGTACTCCAATGGGTGATCTTCTGTATAACACGCCCCCATGGAAAGTGTAGTTTTTGGACTGAAGTTGTATAGAAAAGCATTGTTTACTTATTGATTCCTCCGGTTATTCCTGTGTTTCCAGATATCTCAAGACATCATGGAACCAGGGCTTTTCTTGAGGGCAAGTAGTGCATACTATCTCCTCCTTCAAGTAACATGGCTATCTAGCTTTTGTCATTACCAGAGGTTTCATCTGTATTTTGCCAGGATTCTCCCATACTGAGGCAAGTGTAGCTAGGGCATCAGCCATTTGATTTTCTCCTCTTCGTAGGTGAAACATGTTGCATTTCTGGAAGTAGCTTCTGACCCGCTGCAGGTGCTCAACATACGGCTTCAATTTTTCATCTCTGACTTCCCATTCATCTGTTGTTTGACTGACTACTAATTTTGAATCCCTGTAGACTCAGATTTCTTTAGCTCCTGTTGAGCTTGCAGATTCTAATCCGAAAATACATGCTTCATATTCAGCCATGTTGTTGGTGGCCGAAAATTCTAACTTCTTAGCAAGTGGAATTTGCTCCCCTGTAGGTGTTATGAGTAGTACACCAATCCCTACTCCTTTAGGGTTTACTGCCCCATCAAAGTACAAATTCCATCCCTGAGCTTCCATTGCATTAAGTCCTTCATCAGGGAATTCAAATTCAAATTGCTCCTCTGGCTCTTTTGGATTGAGAGCCAAGAATTCAGCAATTTACCGCCCTTTGATTTTCTTCTTGGTCGTGTACCAGATGTCAAACTCAGTCAATAGCACCAACCATTTAGCTAGCTTCCCAATTAGGACAGGGGCTTTATACAAGTATCACAGAGGATCTATCTTCGCCACCACTTCCACTTGGTAGGACTGAAAGTAGTGCCGGAGCTTGCGAGTGGCCCAAATGACCGCCAAGCGAGTCTTCTGAACTACATCATACTTGACCTCGTCAGACAATAATTTCTTACTGAGGTAGTACACCACATTCTCTATCCCGGCTCCACCTGCTTGAGCTACCATTGCGCCAATAACTTCTTCTTATAGGGCCATGTATAAGATCAATGGTCTCCCAACTTTAGGAGGTTGCAATATAGGTGGATTGGACAAGTACTGTTTTATCTTCTCGAATGCCTCCTGGCAACTGGAGTTCCATTCTCTGGGCTGGTTCTTCCTCAATAGCTTGAAGATAGGATCACAGACCATGGTTAACCATGATATGAACCTACTGACATATTGGATTTTCCCAAGGAATCCTCTGACTTCTTTTTCTGCCTTTGGGGGTAGCGTTTCTTGAATAGCCTTGATTTTATTTGGGTCCACCACTATCTCCTTCTGGCTGACTATGTATCCCAGTAGTTTTTCTTCTGTTACCCCAAATACACACTTTACCGAGTATAGTCTCAGATTATATCTGGCTGCTATTGCTAAGAAGTTTTCTAGGGCGTTAAAGTGTTGCCCCCGAGTAGGGGATTTAACCATCATGTCATCTACATATACATCCACCTCCTTGTGCATCATGTCATAGAACAAGGTTGTAGCCATCCTCTGATATGTTGCCCCCGCGTTTTTGAGCCCAAACGGCATTTTATGTGACAGTAAGTACCGTATTCTATCACAAAAGATGTCTTCATCTTGTCGATCACTGCCATCATTATTTGGTTATAACCGGAGTATCCGTCCATGAAAGAATACATAGCACTAGTTGCTACACTGTCAATGAGTACATCAATATGAGGAAGAGGAAAATCATCCTTCGATGATGCTTTATTCAGATCTCTGAAATCCACAGACATTCTGACTCTGCCATCTTTCTTAGGAACTGGGACGATGTTGGCCAACCATTCTGGGTATTTAACCACTTCTAGGAACTTTGCTTTCAATTGCTTGGCTATATCTTCTTTAATCAACTGTGCCCATTTTGGTCTCAATCTCCTAAGCTTCTGTTTGACTGCCTTCTTATTAGGATAATTAGGAATGAAGTGTCCGGCTATGCTTCTGTCAGCCCCCGGCATGTTGGCATAAGTCCAGGCAAATACTCCATTTTTTGAGGATATGTTCGAATCTCTCTCTCTTCAGGGGTTACATTAGACGCGATCAATATTTCCTATGTTGTTTCTTTTGTACCTAAATCAAATGCATTCATTTGTACATAATTAATGTTAAACATGCTCATGATATGATCAATGAAATGCACAGTGCCGTTAGGATGAACATCACACAAGTAAGCAAAGTCAGAATCATATCAATGACCTTCAAAACAAACAATTCCTCCTCCTTAAAGAGGTCAGGAGTTATTACTTAAACAGAATAAAAATGTTCCATAAGTGCATCACGAATAAAGACATCAACATTAGAGAAATAAGGCTGGACCTCGTCTTCCTTGACATCCAAAATTTCTTCCAAGATCACCAGTATCTCCATCTTAGCAGTCAGTCCCTCGGTAATAAGCTTCTCCAGGATCAGAATGGGTCTTTGTCTCTTACATCTTCACCGGGTGACTTCTGGGCTTCTGTCATAAAGAAATCATACAAACCACTCTTCTTGATGGGGCTCGACTTCTCCTTCTCAGTAGACTCACCACTATATCCCAAACCTTCATGGGTAGTCTGAGTCTTGAAATCCAGGAATGTAGTAATCCCCTGCTGGTTCTTACCTAACCCATGACCAGGGAGGTAGTTCATCTACTGAAGCATGGAACTGACTTGTGGGCTCGTCCGTTCCTCCCCAATCATCATGACCTGAAACCCAATGGTAGGGATTTCACCCTTGGGCGCAGCTTGCAGCACAGCAACTGAATGAGTTGGCTCAGCATTAATAGTCAGGATGCCCCCTTTATATGGGAATTTGATCTTTTGGTGAAGTGTGGATGGAACTCCACCTAGAGAATGAAACCAGGGCCTACCTAACTGAACTGCAAAATTCATAGGAATATCCAAGATAGTAATGCATACCTCAGTTTCAATTGGTCCAACTTTGACTTTAGTAGTGAAGGTTCCCTCTACGCTCCTCTTCGAGTCATCAAATGCCCAGATGACTAGATCCGACAGTTGCAAATCAGCAGTTGAAATCCCCAGCTTAGGAAGAATCTTTGATGGGCAGACATTAATGGTAGATTCATCATCCACCATAACACAGGATGTTCTTTTACCATTGACCTCGGCTGTAATGTACAAAGCCTTATTGTGTTCCCGACCTTCTAGAGGCAGATCCTCATTAGAGAAAGTAATCTCTCACGACTTCCTCTCCAACATCAGCCCAACCATATTTTCAAGAAAAACATCCTCAGGGACCTAGATCTTGGACAGAGCATCCACTAAGGCTTTCCGGTGCACTTCAGAATACACTAGTACATCCCAAATGCTCTCATTGGCCTTGGTCTTCTTCAGCTGTTATATGATCAGGTCTTCTCTAACATCCACAATCTCTTTACCCGTTTCTAGGGCGGGACCACTCCTCTGGTTACTGGACTCGAGAATATCTAAAACCTTTCTCTAATACTCTCTGCCACTCTGGGTAACTTGTAATAGGGACTCATCGTTCTGAGTCAAGTGAAAACTATCGGCCAATTCTACTTCATCCTCGCTTGAAGAGTACCAAGCATCAAACATGTATACATTTCTAACCCGCTTGTCAGAACCCAACTGTAGCTTGTAAAGACCAGACAGATCTCCCAACTGAGGAAGTTCCTCCCTCAAATGTTTTACATGGCCGGTAACCATGTCTTCCAATTGAAAGTCAGACTAAAAAAAAAAACCAGATTCAATGCACATAGTTTGGTTGGGTGGAGGTACTTTGTGGTAGTTTGGCAGGGGGTTGTGTTTGGTGCTGGGTGGTCTATTATCTGGGTCTGTGATCTTGCCTGCTTCGATTAGGTCCTGGATGGCATGTCTAAGTTTGAGGCAATTGTAGGTGGAATTTACAGAAGGCATCAGGGTTGTATCCAGGTGAGTTTTGGTTTGGTGGGATTCTGGCTAGTTCTTGCTTAATCAGGTTCTGTCTCCCAAGCCTCTCAAACTTTTTGGATATGGGTTGGTTGAAGTTGGAGAATTTTCAGTTGGTAATCACCCGGTTCATTGTATCTTTGTTTTGTCATCTCTAGGTCCCTCAGAGAAACCTCTAGTCTGGTGTTATATGCGTATTGCCCTAAGAACGCCTCGTAGAGCTCCTTCTAGGTGGACTGGACATTGGATGGCATTCTATGATACCAGTCCTAAGCTACCTCAATCAGAGATAGTGGGAAGACCCCCACCTTCTGTTCATTATCAAGTGGAGTGGCAGCCATGATGGACCCATATTGCTTAAGGTGAAGCTTAGGATCCCCAACTCCATTAAATTTCTACATCTCAGGCATAGTGAATTTAGGAGGCAGTTTCTTCATACCCTTGACTCCCATATTATCCAGATCAAACTCCATGTCAGACTTCTTTTCTCGGACCAGTTCTTGCAATTCCTCCATCTTCCTAGTAAGGGTGGAAATAACATCATTACCATCAGTTCTATCCTCCCCTTCCGGAGGTGGAGTCCCATATGTTCTTGCATTGACAGCATTCTAAACTTCCTCCCTAACCATGTCCCTCATGGCATTCAACATTGCTTTCATATCAATTGGTTGTCCTGTTCCAACCATTCTGTCAGTACTGTATATGTTAAAGTTGGTACTTTCTTTGACTAACCAGCTTCCTACTCTTCTCCAAGTGGACTAGGACTCAATATTGACTGCAAAACTAGAAGAATTAGAAATATGCATGAGATGCATATGCATGTATGCATTACAAGAAAACATGAAACTCATTAGTTGTACACGTAACAATTACTGCAAACCGGCAGGCCTTCCAACCTTATTTCTCCTGCACACGTATTTCATTGGTCAAAAGTCCATTTCCTAGGTAGGTTGGGGTACTTTATTTCATCAACAGGGGATGATAGTACCGTCGTATAAGAATGTTCTCTCAAACTATCCTAGCAAATAGCAGCGTTTATGATGATTGAGTCTGTATCCTTGTGCCTAACTTCTGCCTTTAGGTGGGCATAGCTTCAGCATAGGCTTTAGGCTTAATGATCATAAACACTCATGGCAGCATTACAACAAGTAGGATTAGTGGGTGTAGCCTAGTGGAAACTTCTATGGTCATTACATGCTGGGCTTTGACTCTTTGCTTTGGCTAGGAAGGCTCCCACAAAGACGGACTCCCATTAACCATTGCTAGGATTGGAGGAGATCCAGCATGGGCTTCCCATTAACCGTGACTCATTAACCATTGCTAAGATGGTAAGCCAGGTAGGATTCCCAATCACTGTGAGTGGTCCACTGATAATACAATCCAAGAAACTGGTGTGGAATCATTGAATTGCATTATAAATGGTAC
>CANYLF010676320.1:0-10059 GCA_948193215.1 Bocquillonia castaneifolia
CATATTCATAACATTCTTTATTTTTAAATATGTTTGAATAACTTTGTTATTTATATTATTTTTTGAGATAATTAAATAAAATATTATAATTTTTAAATTAATTTTTTTATTTTTTGAATGTAATTTTAAGTTTTTATAAAAGTAATTTAAGAATTAAAATAAAATAAAGCTAAAACTAAATATTTAAAAATATCAAAATGAGAAATTATCAAGATTATTAGAAGTTGGGTTTAATTGTAAGTTTTTAAAATGTTTAAGGACTGTTTTGTAATTTTTTAGGTGGTTTGACCTATAAAATAGGTCAGAGATATCAAATTTAAAGTAAACTCGTAAATTAAAACACTTGATTGAATTTTTTTTTTGTTAAGACACTAAAAAAGGAAAAATCAAAAAGTAGAGACACCAAATTTATAATTATCCTTTTTTTAATGATGAAAGTAGACTAATCGCTATTATTTTGGGTAATAAACCCCCAGGTCACCATCTTTTTATTGGATTTCAAAACGGTCATCCGTTTTCAATTTGTTTCAATTTGCTCACTAATGTTCTATTTTATTTCAATTCTACGTCACCCACTGAAATTAAACTAAAAATTACTGACGTGGCAACCGAAGAGAGAATATTCTCCGAATATTCTGCCACGTCAGCTACCCATATGTTGATTTCAAAACAGTCACTCATTTTTAATTTGTTTCAATTTGACCACTAAAGGTCTATTTTATTTCAATTTAAGGTCATCCACCGAATTAAACTCAAAATTGCTCATGTGGCCGTAGGAGAGAAAATATTCTCCAAAGATTCAGTAGATGTAGGCTTTAGATGTTTTGTTTGGTACTTTTTCTCCACATTTCATTTAGTAGCTAGTTTCCAGCTGTTCATCTAGTGTAAGCTTGCTCCGGCCAACGTGTAGCTTAACGAATGAACTTGTTGGCTACACAAGCTAGCTGATCACTTGATAGTTTTAGTCAATGTCAGCCACTCATATGTTGCCAACTCAAAATTACCAACTTGCTAATGTGGAGGTGAAATGATGACGTGTTAAAGATGCCACATAAGTAAGTGGGCAATTATGACTTGAGAACATATGGGTTGTTGACGTGGCAGAATCTTTGAAGAATATTCTCTCTCTGACTGTAACGTCAATGATTTTGAGTTTAATTTCAGTAGATGACCTTAATTTGAAATAAAATAGACAGTTAGTGATCAAATTGAAATAAATTGAAAACGGTTGACCGTTTTGAAATCCAATAAAAGGACGATGACCCGGAAGATTAATTACCCATATGGGTGACTGACGTGGTAGAATATTTGAAGAATATTCTTTGTCTGGCTGCCACGTCAAAAATTTTTGGTTTAATTTCGGTGAGTGACTTAAAATTGAAATAAAATAAAACATTAATGAGTAAATTGAAACAAATTGAAAACGGATAACCGTTTTGAAATCCAATAAAAGGATGGTGACCTGAGGGTTATTACCCCTATTATTATATTTATTGTTTTTAACTTGTCATTAAAATTAGCAAAATTTATCATTTCATCACTTAAAAAAAACAAAAGGGCCAAAACGACACTCTCAAAAAAAAAAAGGCCAAAACGACTTTGATATTGCCGTCGCATAGCAAAATAAAAATAATAAAAAAAACAAAGAAAAACCGTTTCTCGCAATTTCCCTCTCTCATTTATATAAATAAAAAACTTTCTTAAGAATTTCTCGATTTACAAGTTTTTTTGTTGTTCTTCTTCAAAAATTAAAAACGAGAAGTCGTTTAATAACCGTTTTCAGCAATCAAAAGAATGGAAATGGCTGCAACTTCGCCACCGTCTTCTTCATCGTCGCCGCCGACGACCACCGCAGAACAACAACAACCATCGGCGACAGTGAAAGAGAAAGAGAAAGAAAAAGAAAAAGAGAAAGAGTGTGTACATAAAACTAAAACGATACAATTTTTAGGCCGTGCTACTCCTATCATTCTTCAAAACGACAATGGACCTTGTCCTCTCCTCGCTATTTGTATGTATTTCCTCTTTCTTTAGGGTTTCTTCATTTCTTCATTTTTTTTTTCATTTTATTGAGACGTGCTTGGTTTGATCAATTAGTTTCTTTAAAATTAGAGAACTAATTTAACGTTTGAGTATTTAATAATTTGATTAATTATGTATTTTTGATTAATGATTATAAATAATGATAATTATTATTTATTATTGTAATTTAGGATTAATTTTATTAAATTAATTTATTAATGAATGAAGGTAGCTAGGGTTTGCGATATTATGTAGTTGTTCTTGTTCATTTTAATTTGTTCAACAGATTCTTAGCATTTGGACTTTCAACATTTGCCATAGGTAATGTCCTTCTATTGAGGAACAATCTTAATTTGAGCCCGGATATATCTGAAGTTTCACAGGAGAAACTGTTATCACTCGTTGCGGAACGTTTGATTGATTCCAACAGTAATGTAAATGTAATGACCAAAATTACTTGTTTTCCTGGTTGCGTTATCAGTCCTTTCTTTGTTGGAGTAAAGTAAGTTAATTAATTTTCATTTGCTGTTACTGTTTATTATTCAGAATAAAGATGCTGGCTATGTTGAAAATCAACAGCAGAATATTGCAGATGCTATTGATTTGCTTCCGCGTCTTGCAACTGGAATTGATGTAAATATAAAGTTTAGGAGGTTGCACTCTTCTCTCTTTTTTTTTTCTCCACTTTACCTACTAGCGTATTATTTTTCTTACTGTTAACAAATATGTATGGAATGTGCAGGATAGATGATTTCGAGTTCACTCGGGAATGTACTATATTTGATCTTCTTGACATTCCTTTATATCATGGTTGGATAGTTGATCCTCAAGTATGCTCCTCTCATTCTTTGAACATTATCTCTGTGTTAATTTAGTAGGGCTTCGTTTCCATGCGTCTCTTTCTTATCAGTATCACTCTTTAGTTGATTGCATAGGAATTTGGTGCATTATAGGACAGTCTTTGTGTGCGTATTCTTGTATTAATCATGGAACACTTTGAAGTCTGAAGCCAAGTTTTTTTAGAGCTGGTGGTTCTTAACCCAGCTCAGGTAGGGAAACTAAGGACCGTAGGTTGTACAATTTGATTTGATTATTCTTTGATTCTCCATTCTAGGTAAAAATATGGGCTCTTTAGTTTTCCATTAAGGAAAACTTCAGTTAATTCCCAAATTAAGCCATGTTGCACCATAGTTTATTTATTTGAATTGACATGTTCAGTTAGAACTGCAGTTTTAAATTCTTAATCTTATGTTCCCTTTGTCTTTGGTTTTTATATGGTGGTTATGTTTTGTCCAATTTACATTAAAATCTGTGTAGATGCCTAATCACCACATTTCTCACTCATGATTAGGTGCTGGATGTCTATTCAGGTTATAGCTGCTATGATTCTGGCAAACACAATAAATGAAAATCAGAGCCTGCATGTTGCATGGCATTAAAAGGCTATAGATGAGGGTAGAAATGATTAGGAATTTCTGAAGTTCCCTTAGATGATTAAACTGGGTGGCGATAGTGGCATTTGTTGTTTTTTTTTCCTTTTTGTAGATGATTGATGCTCAAGAGTATCAATTTGTTGTTGGAAAAAGGATGAGATTTATAAAAGATGAAAGCCACTTTGACTTTCGTATTAATGAAAATGAACTGAAGTAGCCCAAGCAGAGGTCCTAAGTTGGTGGAATTGAAAGGATTAAATTTGGGGAAGAAGCCTTATAAATTTAAGTCTCTAAGAAGATACTCTAGGCATGAGAAAATGGTAGATGGACGTGATAGCTGCAGAAAACTTTGAGAGTTTGGTAGCAAAACTAAAATCTCAAATCATCTCTGCTTCTGCAGGTAGCATGGAAAAAACTTTCCAATGTATTCCATGTGTTATTTCGTAAACTCCTTTTCTGTTGAGAAAATCTGTGGAATATTACTTTCTCTGAAGGGGGTTAACATGTAGTTGTGGGTAGTGACTAGGGGTAGATTGGAAGAGTACAAATGAACATTTATCATGTATATTTTCAACAACTAGATATGGTGGACTGTGTTTTTGCTTTCTGTAGATCTATATCATCTGGATACTAGTCAATGGGAATGGCATCAAATCATGGATGTGGATACTGAAATCTTGATTGCTTCACTCTGATCATTGACAAGGAGATGAGCTTTTCTGCCTTGTAGAATTTCTGAATTGTAGATTCATTACAGAGAATAAGAGAAGAATCCCTGAGAGATTTAGCACTTGTCATGTTAATGATGCATTATGGTTCTTCAAAAATCCATGTGTAATTTTTTACAACTACATTTCGTGGATCAATTTCTGTTAATTATTCTATAGTTCCCTTTGACTAAGTGTCCATAAGAGATATCTATATAATGTTAATTGTTGCTTATACCTATGTATTTCTGGAAACTCTAACATTAAATGTTACTTTTTTGCATTGTCGTTCTGTTTGTGATCAGACTTAATTGGTGTTCAATCCTTTAATTGTAAATCTGCAAACTCATCATATAGATATAGGCTATAGGTATGTTTTCGATTGTGCTCACCGGATTGGTCTTCCATATTGGATATAATCTAGATGTATAAATTTTATAATCTTTTCTCCAAGATTGATGTTGCCAGATAAAGAGCTTCATTGATCTGAAATGAACTGCAGGAAGGAGTTCAAATCACAATCTTACCCACCCAGCATGAAAGTTCATGTTGGCATGCCCTACATGACAGGAGGCTGACCTCGTTATTTTTGGGCAGTCAAGAACCTTCCTAAATAATTTTGCTCATTCTGTGGTTTAGTTATTGTTGGACTAGAGTGCATCCATTATGTTATATTTCAGCAGAGATTGAGAATTTCATGGTTAATGTGCATTTTGTGAATTCTTTATCAATATTTAGATGGCATTTGCTTTGTTCAATACTGAAATGTTACCTAATTTTAACAGTTCTTAAAATCTTGCAATTCATGCTAGTAAATGTCTCACTATTTACTTTGATGTGTGTCCCAAAGATTTTTTGGCATCAGCGTGTAATAAATTACATAAAATTCGTCTGGTTCTTTGCCGGTTCTGATTTTTAACATGTTCTATTTTAGTAGATGAATTAACTATATTCATATTTGCTAGGATTATGGTACTGCTTTTGCTATTGGGTCAAAGTCCTATAATGCTCTTATGGGAGAGCTGGTTGCACTTGAAACACAAGGCATGGAGTGTGAGAGTAAAAATAATGCTGAGGAAGATTCTGTTGACTTTGCTGCTGCTACCACTGCAACTCTAGGGGTTCCTTCTCCCAGTCTTTCCAAAGCGAGATCATTTGACGATTCTCCACGTTCAGTGTCTGATCACCAAACAGTAAGGAAAGGGGACCTAGAAGAAGAAGCAGAGCTGTTTATGGCCTTAAAATTGTCAGAGGCTGAATTACCCACTTCTAAGCATGATGCACTCGAATCTGATGTTAGTGAAGGATCTGTAATTTCAGATGAAAATACAAGTTCAAAGGAGTCTCTGCTTCGTATTGATCATGGTGATGGTACCTTGAGCGATGATCACAATAATCACATACCTTTAGAAGCTCTTCCAGGGGATATGGCATGTTCTCCATCAATGACTGATTTGAGTAAACCTTTAGGAACTCTTCCAGGTGATATGGCATTTTCTCCTTCAATGACTGATTTGAGTAAACCTTTAGGAACTGTTCCAGGGGATATGGCATTTTCTACCTCAAAAAATGATCAGAGTAACTTGCTTGATCCATCAACTCATAAGGAATCTGAAGAACATAGTGCTCCTAATGATGTAACCAAGAATTGTAATGCAGAGACTTTAGGGCACAGTGGATGTAAACCATCCCAATCTGGTGGAGAAAATATTCTTTCTGCTGATGGAATATGCACCCACCTTCCCCCTACCTCAGCAATATCTGAGGAGCAGTCTGTGCACTGGGTTAGCCCAGATGAAGATTGTACGGATATTTCTCTAGGCCAAATGATCAAGAGTCAATCAGCTGCCGTAACCAAGGTTCATGAACTAGCAGATATCTCAAGTGGGCAAGACCCAGCAGAACTGTCAGGGTTGTCTATTTTGAACCCAGATTCAGATTCATCTAGTGGCAGAATGTTGAATGTAGATGTACCGGAAACATTCACTTCAAGTGTTGATGGTAGTGAGCCTATTTATGAAGGAGAAGAGTGCATTTTAGATTCGGGAACTGCACTTTATGAAGACCGAGAGCCAATGTACGAAGGTGAGGTTATTCTTGCAGAACAGGCTGATAAAACTGTAAGGTCAAAGGATGAAATCACTCTGCAACAAGGTAATTCAGCTTCATGTCACGGAATTATATCTGTTATCCTGGATAGATTGTAGCATGATAGTTGTAATTTTTTTTCGCTTGATTATATGCTCTTTAATTCACAACAGGAGAGCTAATAAGGAATTTTCTGAAGAACAATGCTAGCCAGTTGACCTTTTATGGGTAAGTTGACCCGCTAGTCGACTGTAGGATGTTTGAATTTGTTATGCTCTCCTCTTATTTCCCTTGTTTTGCTAGGTGCAATGCATTCATTCCTTCCTTAGATATTTCTTTCTCATATGGGGTGTATGGTTAATTCATTTGGTTTTTTGCTTTGTTCAGTCTGTTTTGCTTGCAAGATGGGCTCAAGGAACGTGAGCTTTGTGTTTTTTTCCGTAACAATCACTTCAGCACCATGTTTAAGGTTAGTTATGAGTAAGGATGTGCTTTTGCAGCACAACTGTCAAAATTGTTGGTTCCAACTTGTCATGTTATTCGTCCAATTTGAAGATAAATCATTCATGTTTGTTGTAATTCTGAACTTCAATTGTACAATATATTTACACTCATTTCAATTGCAGTATAATGGTGAACTTTATCTCTTAGCTACTGACCAAGGTTACTTGAATCAGCCTGATTTGGTGTGGGAGAAACTAAATGAGGTAAAGATGTCGACTATTAGAACATTTCTTGTTGAATGGACATGTCTTTAACTTTGAAACACAGATTATTTTTATCATTTAAACACTTAGAGAACATAATTGGCATATACAATGAAGGTAGCATCGCAAACTACCTATCGGGGGAGATTTTGCAATCTTTTATGTTCCTCCTACCATTTAATTCCAAAACATAATACTCAACAATAGTGCTTTTACACTCTATTTTAAACTCTCACCTCTTTTTGTATCCTTAATCATTCTGATTTGTGCGATTAGACTAAAAACATGCAAATGCTTTCATTGTAATATTGATTCAATTCTTTTAAGGATCTCTTACAAGAAATAGCACCGAGATCTCAAGACTAAATCTATAATTCTTAATTGTGAATATTTATTGAATGTTCTGTATTTAGACATAGCTTTTGAAGCTTGGCTTCCCTAATTTTACCTTCCCAATCTGCTTAGGTCAATGGAGATACATTGTTCATGACAGGCAATTTCAAAGAATTCAAGGTTGAAAATCAGTCTAGTGACACGTGGGATGAGCAAAATGCCATGGCCAGTACTGCTGTATGTATCTCATTTTGGTCCAGCTTGTTCTGTACTTCTCATTTTTGTGCTTGCCACTTATTATACTTATTATTGAATTTCTGTTCATCAGGACTACATTGCCAGCATTGATAATGCAGCACATGCGGGTTTGGATATAAAGTAAACGTTCTGACATTTCTTATTGATACATAGACAATAGATTTAATGGTTTGCTGGTACATTTATTACCAAAGACCATCACTCATAATGGTCTCTACTTGCAGCCTTTTGAATTACTTCCCATTTATTCTTAACATGGTTTGCTTCAAGTTTTCAATATCTATATTTATAAATGTATTGTTGTGGCAGCTCGGATCTACAGCTTGCAATAGCTTTACAACAACAGGAGTTTGAGCAGCAACAGCCACAACGCTCTAATGTACAGGAACCTATTAGTGGCAGTTCAAGAATTGTAACAGGGCCCCAGGTAGGCTGACAGAGTTACACTTGGTTGTTTGCATATTTTGACAGTGCTTGAGAAATTATTCATTCAATATTTGATCTACAGGCCAACTTGAGTATTTCTTCAAATTGAGTCTTGTTAAAAAAATGAAAACAGAGAATCTCAATCTGTGTGTAACCAGGTCTGCGTGGCTGCGTTGTAACCAATATTATTACCCAACAAAGATTTTAGTTTCTATGAATTCATGCAGAGTCATGAGGATTTTTGAAAGGGATTTAAGGAGTCACAAAAATAAGTTCAAGTTGCTTTACAGAATTTAAATTAATTTATGGCAATGTAGTTGTGTATTTGACTGAGATGCGAATTCCCCCTTGTTTTTGTCACACCCAAGGAAATCATCCGCATGATTCTCTAGGGCGATTATGTGGTTGGGTGGAGATAAGAATTTGAACTAATAGGATAGGATCTTACAGCTCTACCTAGCCTTTTGCTTCTATCACCTTTTCCATCATGGCAGAGCATGAACGGAAAATAATGATGTGCAATCGTTTTCCCAATGCTGCTAGAGCATGAACTAAAAATAACAATGTAATCAGAAATGTAATCTTTTGCAGGTGCCAAGAAGCAGCGGAAAATATCCTCCATCATCATCTTCTTCGAGGCCTGAAACAAAACCAAAGGAGAAGTGCACTGTGATGTGAGTTGCTTTGAGCTCATCTTTGGAAGTCTGTACTGTAAATGGTTTGTATCTCGGCTTCATTTTGTCAATGACATTAATAAACTAAGTAACGTACATGTGATTTAGATCAAAGTTTCCGATTGTAAAAAGTAAATAGTACCATATTGTTAGACACTTTCAGAGTCCAAAATTTTTTTCCCCTTGTTCCCCCCTACTACCATGTAAGCTGCTCAATTTTTTTTTTGTCCAAAACAAGAAGCTGATGGGTAGAGTAACTGTATTACAATTTACAAATAAATAAGACAATGGCAGAGGAAGGCAGCTGTAGTTTAGTGAAAACTGTAAATGGAAGTTACATGGGTAGGTCAGAGTCCAGAAAGATGTATTAAGAAGCCCGTCCTTGCTATTTTATCTGGCTTGCGGTTTGCACGCTTGGAAAGTTAACAGGGATGTTCTTTTCTAAGTGCGGTATTGATTGATGTCGATGTGGCTAACCAATTCAAATTGAAATTGACAATGTGCTCTAATCAAATTGTTCAACATGAATGACTTTTCTTGCCATGTTGGTGATAAGCCTTGGAAAAACCTTCGGCAATGACTTTTGGCCTGTAGTTGATTTGTGCTTCACTTATTTATTGTTATGCATGTGATAATTAAAAAAATCAATATAAATCTTGATGCTTCGGTCTAAAAGATGACTGCGACTGGCAAGAGAGGGAGAACCTTGATTGGTCATTCGATTCTATTCTACGTTAAAAATCGCTCAACTTTCAATTCTAAGCCTAAAGGCCAAAGAAACATTTGTCATTTCTAATGCAACTGGGTGACGTGGAAGTGACCAGAAATGTGAAGCTTTCAGTGATTATACTTGCCCACTTCAAATCATAAAAAATCCAAGTTCTTTTGTCGTGATAGTATCTAATCATGTCAAAGGTTCGTCATTATGACTTCCTAGTTGTTTTGAGTTTTGACGTCCCCCAAAAAAAAAAAAACAAATGTCCTAACTTTGTGGCGCTTCTTGCTTCTTGGACTAAAATCCAAGGACAGTGCTCTAATATTTACATTTGGCATATAATTAATGTATGTTGTTCATAGCACACCGTCTTTTCCACCTGTAAAAAGCGCAAATCTATTATAAATACTTAAATGTTAAGGACTCCTAGGTTCATTGAAATGTTTAAAAGATGACACTTATAATTAATTTGATTTTCTTATATTTTTTAATTTTGACTAAAGTTATATTCCGTCTATTCCTTTTTATTTATCGTTTAAAGTTTTTGCACAAGTATTAAGGAGGCTATTTATTAGCCTATTTTATAGTATTATATGACAATATTGTCCTTTTGTGATATTACTTGAGGCATTAAATGTTAGGCTTTTAGAGTATTAATATAGGAGGATAAAATAGGAAGAATAACATTTAATAGTG
>CANYLF010677006.1:0-10590 GCA_948193215.1 Bocquillonia castaneifolia
AGAATTCCACACTTATTTTAAATAGAATTCAATTGATATGCTCCAAATGAGGCTTAAAATAATAGCTTTATACACCAGCCCTGACGTGCGGCACTACACCATTGTCCCTGTGGTAATCCCAAATTGATAATTAAGATTGTATCCAATTTCATTTAATCCTTTTATCTTTGGACCTTTTTATATATCCTAAAATTTGATAAAAATTTTAAATATATCATGAATTTAAAATTATTTGGATTTAGACCATGATTTTATAAAATTGTTCTAAATCTATCTACATTTTAAATAAAAATTTTTATTGTGGTTTTTTTTTTCAAAATGACGTAGTTTTAGTTTAAAAATACGTCGTATTGGTTTACACATTTGAAAAATTGATATATTTGGAACAACTTGTAACATTAGGGTCTAAATCTGAACAATTTTAAATTCAGGATATATTTGGGATTTTCATCAAAGTTCAAGATATATAAATAGATTTTACCTTTATCTTATACTTTTGTTTTTTTTCCCCATCAAACAAGTCTATTAATTTGTACATTCAATATAATGGTTGATTTATTCTTAAATTAATTTTATAATCAATTACAACATAAATTTGTTAATTTTGATCAATTCACCTTAAATTTGCACACTAACTTTTCTTTTGATACCAAAATCGCATAAAATGACTAATAAAAGAGCTCAAATTTGAAGTTGGTAAGGAGGACGGTATGCAATAACTATGCAAAGGACGTAGGGACCAAAATAGGAAATTTCTCTCCACCCCTCTTAACAACAGCTTTTTATACCCCATTTTTAGTCCCTAAACTTTTATGTTTTTATTCAATTGGTCCTTTAACTTCATTTGTTATCTAAAGAATCCTTGAACTTTTTTGTGATAATATCTAATCCTTATGCTCATTTTCAAAGACATTTTATCTTCGTTTATAACACATTATTTTTGAAGTGGTTTTTACTTGAATTTTACATCAACAAAAGAAAACATAAGAATTGACATCAATTTAAATACAAATAAATTCATAATAATTACTCTAAGGACTAAATGTTATCAAAGATAATAGTTGAATGATTCTTTAACCAACAAATAAAGTATAAGAACCAACTGAACAAAAATATAAAAATTCAGGTACCTAAAATGGGTTTTGCCTTATTATTATTGTGGTCGTGGTTCATAAAATAAATAATATTTGAAAAACTCTAACAAGATAAATAAAGTATAAATAATTTTAAATTTAAAAATAATTTCAAAGAACTTAAATATTAAATATTAATTATAAAATATATATTGTAATTCTTATGTTTGCATGTATGTATGTGTTGGCCTTATGAACCTTCAATCAGATTTGTTTCGAGTTTTACGACTCATATTTTTTTATTTAATTAAGTTTTTAAGTGCATAGGATGAGTTTTATAAAGTGTGTTTAAAGATCGTCAAAATGCCATAAGAATTGCAACCGTGATCTCTTGAGTTTTGTCAGCAATATTTTTCGGTAATTGTGATTTGGAAATCACGATTGAGACATGGCGACATTTTCAATCACGATTGAGAAATCACGACCACGATTTAAGGATAAGAATTCTAGCATTCTGCCTTTAAAAACTGCCCATGATGTGCAAATCTTGATGGCGCCTCAAAAAATAGCTAGAATTAATGCGATTTTGGAATTAGAATGAATTTAAGGATGCGACAATAAAACCGTGATCAACCAAAAAGTTCCCAAAGCTGACAAACTTGACAAGCCATTCCACAACTGCGACTTGCAAGACCACACGATATCGACTTCAACGAAGAAGCTATTTTTTTTTTTTTTCGATAATTGTTGTTATTCTGGGTATTCAAAGCCTCATTTAGAGTCCTGATTAATCTCAATCGAGTGAGTTCTATTTAGAAGCACATCTCCCCATACGGCCCTGAGGATCAAACTCTCGACCCTAAAAAATTAGTTGTTAGACTACTTTATGAAAAGCATGACCACAATTAGGGATTTTGCGACCACAACTCAAAAGATCTATAGAGCATTAAATGTAGATTTTCTAGTTATTAAACACATTCATTTTTTTTTTTATCTTACAACTAGTTTTGTATAGGCAAAGCCTTTTTATATATCCTAAACTATGATATAAAAAATTTCAAATATATCTTGAATTAAAAATTATTCGGATTTAGACATTGATTTTACAAGTTGTCCAAAATCTATCCACATTTCAAATAAAAATATTTTATTGTGATTCTTTTTGGTTCAAAACGACATAGTTTTATTTTAAAACGATGTCGTATTGGTTAACACATTTGAAGGATGGATAGATCTGCAACAACTTGTAAAATCAGCGTCCAAATCTAAATAATTTTTAATTCAGGATATGTTTGGGATTTTTTTTATTATAGTTCAGGATATATAAATAGGTTTTTGTCTTTTGTGTATTTTAGCTATATATACCCGTCATAAATGTGTTAGAAGATAACACACATTCTTTGAATAGTCAAACTCTTGCAAATTTATTTCTCAAAAATCTTTATAATTAATTTTTTTATGAATTAATTGTGTATGGGTAGTTAGAACTCTTTAAGTAATCAATTGTGATTGATTACTTGGGTTGAGAGTGTCTAATACATTGTACAAATATTACTCTTCTGAGATTGGAAAACACTTGGGTTGGGGTTAGAATTAGTCTTGGTAAAAATTTTATAAAGGTTTTAGCGTTATTATAGCTAGCAAACACTAAGTTGTGAGTGAACTTGGTTAAAATTCTCTTTGTAATTCTTGGTGGATTAGTGAAACACAAACTATGAATTTAGAGAGTGGACGTATGACATTTGTTGTTCGAACCACTATGAATCTCCTTGAGTTCATCTTTTCTTTTTTTTGCTTGAAGTTTTAAATTTCTAATTCCACACCAATTTATCCTTCATCGTATGCATGTATGTATGTATAAGCAATAACAAATAATTTATAGTATTAATAAAAATCATTCTCAACTCTAAATTTAAATATTAAAAGTAGTTCTCATGAAAGTATTTGTACATTTATAATTTCTAAACGTATTCAACATATTATAATGTAATAATAATAATTATATTACTACTTTAAAATAATTAACTTATGTTAGTATCAAAATATTTTTTATCCAATATAAATATTCAAAATTATAAGAAATATTCATATAATCAAATTAATTTCTTAATTTGAAATATGTTTTCAAAATGAAATCAAATATTTATATATAAAAATTGGGAAATTCAATGAAAATTAATTTGTAAAAATTTAGAAACCACAGAATATTACACAATTAAAATCCTTTCAACCAACAGAGTCTTGGTCTCTTCGTAAAAAAAAAGGGTCTTGGTCTAGTAGTAAAGTCACATGTTAAGGAAAGCCCCATTCAAGGGAGGTCTCGAGTTCGAGCCTCACTCCCATTGGGAGAGAGTTGGGGCTTCTCTCAGCCGGAGATTAATCTGGACAATCATAAAACGGAGTTCAGGATACTCTGGTGGATGCTTGTGTACTCAGTCTATCAAAAAAAAAAATTAAAATCCTTCCATGCACTATTATTGTTGTATGAGATGAACGTGTGACGTGGTTGTTCTTGTCTACTTAAACATGCAACAATTAATTAAGGACCAAACAAACTTTTGATAAAAATTCAAAATCATATCACAGATTAAAGATTTAGTTAATTTTACAATTTCATTCCAATGGTTTAGATTTAATTAGCCCTTAGATGAAATTTGGGGAAACAATACAATGAAATTTTAAAATTAGGACAAATTTACCAAATTGAAAAGGTTTGATATAAATTTATAATTATAATTTCTTTTAAAAGGTAGGATTTATTTAATGATCATGCATTTTCTTTATTAATACTGTGTCATATACAAACTAGATGGCATATGTTAAGTCGTCTATTGAGTATCTCTAGGTAAAGTACATCCCTTGTAAAAACTCGAGTACATTTAGTTGAAAGATTACATAAGATAAAAATTAAGGATAATGATTCGGCAAGCACGATCTCAGTATCAGTTCATACGAACGAGTTGTACACCATCCATTTTCCACAAAATTTTAATCATCCACCGTCCTTTATTTTATATGTTTGTTGTTTTTAGGACAAATTCTAAAAAAGTTCTCTTCAACTAATATATAACACCTTGCTGTTAAAAAAATTAGTTTTTTTTATGCTCTAATAAAGTTGGCCGGAAATAAACTAATATGATTTGAACACAATACTTATATAAAATTATTAATTAATAAAAATAAATTTATTGTAAATATAATTCGTGTAATATTACTGATTAAAATATAAATGTGTATCAAATTAGAAAAATTTTAAAGTTGTAAATCATATTATAGTAAAATTAACCTTGATAAATGAATATTCGATAAATTAATATGCTTAATTAAATAATAATTTCTTCCGGTCATGACGCAGACCAAGGGACTAGCTAAAATAATAATTTCATTAAATCTATAAGATAATCTTTTTTTTTTAATCTCTGAAAGCCCAACAAGAATATAAATTAATAATTCATCAAATATATAAAAAATGATGCGTAGTAACATATTATTTAGTGTTTTAAACAAATATTATTTCTATGAGTTTTTTTAAGAATAAATATCTAAAATTCCTTGTGTTATTTTAAATATGTAAACTAAATTTAATCTCATTTTAATACTTTTAAAGTATATATTACATTGATTGTTATTATTATGTAATGTTAAAATCAAAATTTGATTTTGAATGAATATATATGGAAATAATATTAATTTTAGAGATTATATTTTATCAATAAATATATTTAATTTATTGTCTAATAAATGCTTTTACAGGATTCGTTAACAATCCTTTTTTTTTATAATTGAGGAAATATTATTAAGAGGACCAGGAGAATTGGTCAGAAAAACTTACAGAGAAGAATACAGAGGGGTTACTAATGATGTCTGAGGCTGAATAACTAAAATTAGTGTGATTACATTTAACATAAAACCAAGCTAAGTTTAAACTCTTGAAAAGAATGTCCTTAAAAGAAGAACAATTGTCAAACACTTTCCTGTTTCTTCTCTTCCATATCTCCCAACTTAGAATCATCCACAGAGATGAGCAGAAAGCTAGCTGAAACGTCCCATTGAATAAACTATACCACTGGCTATAAAAATCGGAAACATGCTGCGGAAGAACAAACTCAATACCCACCCACCGAAACAAAGAAAACCAAATAGCAGAGCTGGTTTTGTAATGGAGTAAAGCATGATCTTGAGTCTTAATGAATTCACAGTTTGGACAATGAGCCTGCTCAACTGAAATAATGTTCCATTGAGCAAGAAAGTCTCTAACAGGAACCTTGTTATGAAGTAAAGTCCAAACAAAAAACTTGACCTTTGGGACACAAAACGATTTCCAGCAATTAATGAACACTGATGGAGCTTGCAAGTCTGCTGTTTTCAAAGACATAAAAGCTTTTAGAAAAGATCCAGCATAATACTCACCATGATTCCCATGCTTCCATATGATCGAGTCTCTTGTATCAACATCTATTGAGGCTGGCAAAAGCTATTTCATCAGGTCTAGGGCATCAACATCCGACATACGCAAGTTCCTGCTCCAACAAGAAGCACTTGATAAGCCTCTGAAACTGAAATAGATAGGTTTGAAGAGTTTCGGTAAAGAGATGGAAACTGCAGGTATAGAGCAGCATTCCCATGCCATTTATCATGCCAGAAGCTGGTATTCCTACCGTCACCAATTACAAATGTAATACCATTGAGGAAAAAATTCCATAAATCAGAATTGTTGATGCAGGCCGAAAATATGCCTTTCCAAATTTGAGACTGCCCAGACCTGTTGTTGTTCAAAAGAGAATTCTAGTCCCCATTACTAACACAAAATGCTTTCGAAAGAGAGTTATCACTGCCTGTTCGTGCTTTTCAAATCCATTTAAATAAAAGATTAGTATTTCTTAAATTCAAGTGTTGAAAATTTAGACCCCCTAAAGCAAATGAAAGACAAATTTTATTCCAGCCGACCTTGTATAAACCCCTAGCATTAGCTTGACCCTTCCATAGAAAATTACGCATGTAACTCTCTATCCTATTAGAAACAGCCACAGGAAGATGAAACAAAGACATGAAGTACACATGCATACTACTTATCACAGATTTCATAAGAGTTAACCTCCCAGCATAGGACAAACAAGACCCTTTCCACAAAGCAAGTCTAGCTTTAATTCTACTCATTAAAGGATCCCAATCCCAAATAAGAAGCTTCTTATAGGTCAAAGGCACACAAGATGAGAAATGGGGAGAGAAGATACCTTACACTTGAGAATCATAGCACAATGATCTGTAAATGAATTCTGAACCCCCAAACCGATCAAGGAACTCTTTGAATAATTAATTTTGAGACCCGAGACACTTTCAAAACACCTAAGCAAACAAATAAAGTTCATAATCTCTTGCTCATCTGCAGGAAGGAAACAAATGGTGTCATCCACGAACTGCAAGATAGATAGATGTTGATCATTATCTTCCAGTTTGAATCCCGAGATAAATCTCTCTTCAATCGCCTTATCAACCATCTTTTTTAAACCCTCCACTGCTAGAAGAAAAAAAAATGGGGAAAGAGGGTCCCTTTGCTTAACTCCTTTCTGAAGGTAAATTGACTTAGTAGGGGAACCATTTACCAAAATTGAAGTAGATGATTGAACCCGACAACCAGACATCCAAGACCTCCATTTATCAGAGAAGTTCATAGCTGTCATTACATTTTCCAAATAAATCCATGATACACTATCAAAAGCTTTATGAAAATCTAACTTCAGAATAAAAGTAGGTCTCCGACTTAAATGAACTCTGTGAACAATTTCTGAAGCTAGAAATGAGCATTCATGGATGCTTCTGTTCTTCACAAAAGCAAATTGCCAATTAGAGATAAGTTGGGGAAGGCACCGTCTTAGCCTGAAGGAGAGCATCTTTGAGAGAATCTTATAAACACCATGAATTAGAGAAATTGGCCGAAAATTTCCCTGAGAAACAGAACCAGCAATCTTAGGAATCAATACAGTAAAAGATGTCTTCAAAGCAGCTGGGAGAGAACCAAACTAATGAAAAGCTGAAATAACCTTGGAGATTTCTTCTTTCATGAAAACCCAAGCTCTTCTGTAGAAGAAGAAATTAAAACCATCAGGACCGGGGCTTTATTTTCACCACAAGAGCAAAGAGAAGCCCAAATTTCTTCTTGAGTGAAAGGAGCGGTAAGCTGATCATTATCTGCATCAGAAATAGTGGAAAAATTCATAGAAGTTAGAGCATAGGGCACTTCCATTTCTGCTTTAAAGAGACCCTTGTAGAATTTATAAACCGCTTCTTGAATTTGAACCGGGTCCACAAGAGACCCATCATCATCCTCTATAACAGTGATACGATTATTCCTAAAATGAGCTGAAGCCAATCTATGGAAGAAAGAGGTGTTATTATCTCCCAAGAGAGTCCATTTTACTCTCGACTGTTGATGCCATATGGATTCCTTAAGACTCTTCCTCTGTAGAAGACGAGTTCTTAAAGCAGCTAACTCATCTTTTTAATCACTGGTAAGTGGCCGAACCACCTCGCTAGAGGTCAAATCTAAAACCTGCTTCTCAATCTTCTTAATATCAGCTTTTATCTCTCCAAACACCTCCTTATTCCAAGCCTTTATTTTCCTGCAAAAAAGCTTTAACTTTCCCGAAAGGGAATCATCACAAGAGGAAACACAAATATCTTCCCAACAACTCATAATGAAAGGAAAAAATCTATGATCATCCTACCAATAATTAAAAGACCTAAATGGTTTAGCACCCCAATCATAATTAACAGAGGACTTAAAAACGATTGGAAAGTGATCTGATAGAGTTGAATCAATGGTAGTAATAGATTGGAAAGCCCACAGACTAGCATTACTATTAGAAACCATAACTCTGTCAAGCCTAGAATAAGAAGAAGCGTTATGCCAAGTGAAAGACCTTCCATATAGGGGTAAATCATCCATATAGGGGCAAATCATGAAGTTCCAAATTGTTAACAAAGGACTGAAATTCCTGAATTGAATTATTGAAAATCCCATTAGACCGCTCATTAACATGTAACACCTCATTAAAATCACCACACATGATGACATTATCTAGAGCTGCTATAACTGACAACAATTCCGACCACAAAATTGCTCTTTCTGCCCAATCATTAGGTGCATAGAGTACAAGACCATTCACATCAACCTCTTGACCAAACAAGTGCAAGAGAATCCATCTAGGAGAATGAGAAATAACTGAACAATTTAGTTGAACACAATTCCAAGAGAAAATGATACCACCCGAAACTCCAATTGAAGGAATAAAATGAAAATTAAAATCCATGTGACCCCAGAAATTCCTCAACAAAAATCTGTCACGAGCTTCCTTTTTAGACTCAACCACAGCAAAAAAATTCAGACTATGTGAAGAAATTAAAGAACGAATGAATCGTTGTTTAGCTGGGTTTGAAATTCCCCCTATGATATTCCAAAGTAAGAAATTCAAGGACATAGGAATGAAATGAAAAACATTGGGTGGAAGTAGAGATTAAACTACTGCCACAAGTCTTGAATGCGGTCTGTTACGGTCTGAATGAATCTCTCTTGAAATAACCCGATGCCCATTCTCAATCTCCAAGTCTCGTCTATCTCCTCTCGTAAAGGAGTAGTAGTGACGCTGTCCATGTTTTCTCTCAAAACAAGATTCCGGTTCCCAATATCAAGACTTGAATCTCCAAGGCCAGAGGAATTAAGGTCTGATCCCAAAACACTCTTAGGATACAATTTTCTCCCCTTATTCCTCCTTACTGTTGTTCCTTATTATTATTATAGTAATTGTTGTTATATTATTATTTGTGAGTATATTTGTGAGATTATTTTCAGCAATGTTAAATTAATAATTATATGATATTATTTTTTAAATTCTTATTTAATTATTCAAATATCAAAATTTAATTAAAAAATTACATAAAATATAAAAAATCATCCTAAATTAAAAATTATTTACACACTACATTTCATAATTTTATCATTTTGAAAAATATGGTATGTTTAAGAAAATTATTTTTTGAACAATAAATCACCCCAACTTGTCTAAAATTCCTCTAATTTATTAATAAATAATTTATAAATTTTAAAATGAAAGAAATTTATCAAATAAAATTTAATTTAATTTATTAAGTGTGTTATATACAATAAATGAGATAACTAACTCTTTAAAAAGGTAAGTTATAATTTTAAGATATTAAAAAACATTAAAATTGATTAGACTTATGAAATGGAAGAAGTATTTATCGATAAACTAAGAATCTCTATAAAGTAATATTTTTCTCTAGTCCCAACAGTATAACACATTTTTCTTAAAAAAACTCCTAGAAATAATATTTGTTTAAAATACTATAATAATATGTTACTATCCATAAATATATTTGATGAATTATTAATTTATATTTTCATTGGGCTTTCAGGGATTTTAAAAAAATATTATCATATACGTATTTATTTTTTAATCAATAATATTATATGAATTGTATTTAAAATAAATTTATTTTTATTAATTAATAATTTTATGCAAGTATATATTGTGTTCAAATTATATTAGTTCATTTCTTGTCAAAAGAAAAATAGACTAATTTTTTTTGGCACCAAGCTGTTATATATTAGTTGAAGATAAACTTTTTTTACAATTGGTCCTAAAAGAAACAAAGATAAAAGAAATAACGGTTGATGATAAAAATTTTGTAGGAAATGGATGGTGTATAACCCGTTTGCATAAACTGATTGTGAGATCGTGCTTGTCGAATCATTATCCAAAAATTAATCTGATTGGTTAAACTAAATCATCATTTATCATAATGCAATTTAATTTATTTAATTAAACCAATACTTTAATTTGATTGGTTCAGCTGCATCATATTTAAATAAATAGTATTTAAGATAAATGCTATTTATTTATCATTATCCTAATAACTTAATTTGATTGGCTATTAAAATAATTTAACTTTAAATAATAAACCAAAATATTTTATTGGTTCAAAATCAATTTGAATTTATCTAGCTAGACTAGAAAATTTATTTATTCTTGAAATTCATAAACCAAAATATTTGATCGGTTGGAAATTTATTTGATTTTATCTAAATTAAAACACTTTATTAATCCAGATAATTAATAGACCAAAATATTTGATTGGTTTAAAATTTATTTAATTTTATTTAGATTAAAACATTTAAATATCTAAATAAACATTAGACCAAAATATTTGATTGGTCTAAAATTTAATTTTAAAATTTGTATGTCTACAGATTGATTAGGCCATCCTGGATCTATAATGATGAGAAGAATTATAGAAAATTTCAATGGAAATTCTTTGAAAAACCAGAAGATCGATTTTTCAAGCAAATGAATTTTTCCGTGCTACTTGTTCCCAAATGTTTAATGATTATTGTATGTCGATTGGGATAAAAGTTGAAGATCACGTAGCACATGTTCACACTCAAAATGGTTTAGCGGATTCATTGATTAAATGACTCCAATTAATTGCTAGACCATTG
>CANYLF010677202.1:0-12579 GCA_948193215.1 Bocquillonia castaneifolia
TACTCAAATCACAAGTCAAAAATCATATTTAAAGATGGCTCCACACGTATGCTAATAATTTCTTTTTTTCAAGTGAGTTCAAAATTGTATCGGTCCAATTTTGACTATTACCAAGTTCTCATTCATGAAGCTGTGGAACAAGAAAAACAAGTGTGCAACTGGCAAAAATATATATGAAATTAACAATTGCTTTTATGTTTTTGAATCTTTGAATACAATTATAAGTTTTGAAAGCCATCAAACACATGCATTTTATTAGAGCCTTATATAAAAGCCATATTTATATTATCTATTGATTGCATCTTCTTCTTTGTCCTTCCTCTACATCTCTCAAGTCTCAAAATACTCCTCTATTTCATAAACGTGTGTTCTTTTTTTTTTTTTCTTTTGTCCGAAATTTAATTCTAGATCATGCTTATTATCTCAGAATTTTTTGATATCATCCTCTGTTTTTTAATAATCACTTCTTTTATCATTGATTTTATTAGTTTATAATTTATATATACACATATTTTTCACACAGAATTACATTAACTTTCTTGTTTAAATTTAATATTAATTAATTGCTGAAACAGTAGAATTATTAACTCTCTCTATTCTAACTGACATCCCTTCATCTCAAAGAAAAGGGAACTGCTTGCATCAAGAAAGGCACAAACCTTTCACTTCATCACTATATATTCACAAAGTTTATACAATTCCTTTCAAAGTTATTGAATTTATTTTTTTTAAAAAAAAAAAAAACCTTTTCAGTTTTTTCACTAAAACCCAGAAAAAAAAATCTTCTTTTGTTCTTCTTTTTATTTTTCCCCCCTTTCTCATGATCATGAAGAGTCCTCAAAAACAAAATTTGATCGCTTCATTTACAAAACAATTCAATACCCAACTGCAAATTGCC
The DNA here is from genome assembly GCA_948193215.1 of Bocquillonia castaneifolia. Lineage (NCBI taxonomy): Eukaryota > Viridiplantae > Streptophyta > Magnoliopsida > Malpighiales > Euphorbiaceae > Bocquillonia > Bocquillonia castaneifolia. Next base: position 899 of record CANYLF010677202.1, read on the forward strand.
AATGTTCTTTCATTTTTCTTCTTGTTCTTCTGTGGACTAACAACAGGTCTCATTCTCAGTTCTTACCTTAAAGACATATCATTGAGTCTTCACATCACACAGCTCTCTCTTTCCGCCACCACCACCGGAGCACCGCTGTCTCCACAACCGATAGAGAAGAATGATACTATTTTCCCGGTGCCTCGTGTCGGCCTGAAAGAGTATCTGAAGGTGGCTGAAGATGCTATTCATGATATGGAAGATGAGGAATTGTTATGGAGAGCTTCAATGGCACCAAAAATAGCTCAATATCCATTCAAACGAGTTCCTAAGGTTGCTTTCATGTTCTTGACGAGAGGTCCAGTTTTGATGGCTCCATTGTGGGAGAAATTCTTTAAAGGGCATGAAGGATTTTATTCTATTTATGTTCATTCTAATCCTTCCTATAATGAATCAGAACCTGAAAGTCCTGTGTTTCATCGCAGAAGAATTCCCAGTAAGGTTAGTTTATTTATTCACTACTGTTAATTTCCCATTTAATTACTTGGCATTTACGACTTTGAGAATTATTAAGCGGACTGTATATGCACTTTTCGTTTCCATATCAAAGTACCAATGAAAAATTTAATACATTATATCACCCCTCAAATAAAAAGTTTACAATCTTACATCTTAGACACAATTAACTTAGGGTTATTTGGTATAAATGAATTCTATGGAATTCATTTTTAAATCCATAGTTCATGCTTTTGGTATAAATGAAAATTCATTTGTTACACTATTTTTCAAAACTTTGGAATTGATTATAGGTAAACAAATGAACACTAGAATTGAAAATGAATTGAATTCCACACTAAAATTGAACCAAACAAACCCTTGATAATTTCTCCTACCATGCATAGAGAATCATTTTCAATATTTTTTTCTTAACCTGAAAGTTGTGTTTCTAATAAAAGTAAGGGGTAATTACGTTTTCCCCCTGTATTTTATTTTTATTATACTGATTACACCTTTCTATACACTTTTAATCATTTTTTATTATTTTATATTAAATTAAAAATAATGACTCATAGTTAACAATAAAATATAATACTATAATGATAAAAGCATCCAAATTAGTGTCTAATTATATTTTATTATAAATAAAAATGCTAATAAATATATTTATCATTAAAGTTTAAAAGTATTAATATTTATACTAAAAAATATATTTAGACATATATTTTTGTTATTATAATATCATATTTTAATATTTTTTATGATTTAATACTCTTATTTTCATAAAAAATGATTAAAATTGTATAAAAAGGGATAATTAGTATATTAAAAATAAAATATAAGGGCTAAAAATGTATTTTTCAAACGTGGGGGGACAATCAATGTATTAGGATAAAACCTAGGGGAAAAAACGTAATTACCTTCTGTTTTGAGTTTTTGTTTAAAGACGTTTTCACATTTCATGTGAATTAAATGCTAGTGGAATGTTTTCTCAAAAATAAAGGGTGAGGATTTTTGCACTCCTCATATTTATAATTACACTCCATCTTAATTATTTTTAAAATAGAATGACAACTATGACCTTGACTTAAATGACATTCTCATCAATAAATTTTTTCAACTTACTTTATTTATCACTTAATTACTTAAATAAACATTATTTTATACATAATGAATTTTATTTTGTTTTACCTCTTCAAATTATTTTCAAGGTAAAAAAATTAATTTTACAAAATTATCGAGATTTACATATATTTAAAATAATTTGTATATATTTTTAAAAACATCCTTATGTGTTATATATATATATATATATATATATATAATAGAAGTACATGATGAAACAAATAAATGTATATTTTCCTACATTTATTTTTTTTTCATCATGTACTTCTCTTTTTTTTTATTTAAATGTAATTTATTTTTTTACAATAATTGCTTTAAACTTATTCTTTTAATTTATTTTTTAAAGAGTTATAAATATAATTTATAATGATTGTATTCACTTCAATTACTAAATATTTTATATTATATCTATTTTATAATTAAGAATAAAAAATTAGCTAATCATTAGTATAAAATAAATTGTATAATAGTGTAAATATCAATTCATTTTTTTCATAAAAGATAATTTATATGCTTTAAATAACAAATATAAAAGCATATAAAAAAATAAATGTAGAAAATGCACACGGATATTTTATCAAAAGAATATGCATATTTTTTTATAATTTGAATATGCATATTGTTTTAAATATATGCAAATCATGATAAATTTTGTAAAAGCATATGAATATGAACATTAGTTTGTAATAATTTGTACCCTAAAAAATGATTATAAGAGGCTAAAATAAAAAAAAAATCCATTATATTAGGTAACATTTTATTTGAGTAATTAAGTGATAAATAGGGCAAGTTGAAAAAATTTATTGATACAAAAGTCATTTAAATTAAGGTTATAGTTGTCATTTATTTTAAAAATAATTAAAATAGAGTGCAATTATAAATAGGAGGAGTGCAAAAATCCTCACCCCCTGTTCAAAGATAACGAAAATCTTCTTTTCCCATTTTGACTTTGCACTAATCGAATTGTGACCGAATCGTCACGATTTGCGTTCAAGTGGAATCATAAGGTAGAATTTTAAAAAATAATTTGTTCTTCACCTCAAAATTAAAAGAAAACATATACTTTATCTTTATTACTCTAAATACCTCGTTTAATAAAATTTTGATCATTTTTTTAACACATAAAAGAAAAATTTATAGTTAACAATAAAATATAATATTATAATACTAAAATATTCATATTAATGTATAAATATAATTTTATTATAAATATAAATACTTATAAATCCTAATCCTAAATACTTTTATTAGTATTTATAATTATATCTATTTAGGCACTAATTTAGTTATTTTTTTTTATTGTAAATCATATGTTATTATTAATTATGAATTATTTTTTTATTATAATACAAATAAAGATGATTAAGATTTAAAAGAGGTACTCATAGGGTATGGTTCAAGTGGTAAAACTACTTGAGCTTGCAGGTTTTACGCCTGGAGATTGAGAGTTCGATCCTTAAGGCAGTATGAAGAGAGTGTGCTTCCAAATAGAACTCACTCAAGGGACTCGATATCCAGGATAACAATTATAAAAAAAAAAGATTTAAAAGAGATGTATTTAATATGATAAAACTATATGGGGTAACCCATATGAACCATTTGAACCATTTTTCAGACAAGATTCATACTCGATATCTCATCAAACGATCAAAAGATAGTTGCCATCCTAGCAAAAATATCTTCCGTGTTCTTGTCATCCAATGATTAAACGAAATGACAACATGTCACCAATATGCTCATTATGTAAAAACAAATTCACCAATATCCTTAATAGTTCTTGTCTTGCGGTCAATTTCTAGATGAGCCGACAATTTTCTCAGAACTGTCCTATGAGGGTATCAATGAAAAACCATTTAAAATGTATCAAAATTTAACACATGTAGTGTTCGTTTGGTTGACGAATTATTAATTCTAAGGATTAGTGTTAAATTAGGATTAACTAAGCAATGAGATTAATAATCCTATACCTTGTTTGGTAAAAAAATAATAATCCTCATCATTAGCTAATTCTAGTACTAATAATCCCTCATTTGGTAGAATATTTTATTTAAGTAAGGTATTGATAAAATAATAAAATCACCTAAATTAAATTAAATAAGGAGGGATATATATTTTGATTGATAATTTATACCAAAGTTAAGTAATAAATTAAATAAAGAAGGTTATTTTTGGAAACTAACTTTAAAAAATAAGTTTATTTTTGGAAAGATAAAATATAAGCGTTAAGCTTAGTAATCCCATCATTTTTTTTTATCAAAATAGTTATCATCAAAATTTAGAAGCTAGTAACCTTCAGCCAAGAAATTTTTTAAAAAATATGTTATTGATTCTATAATTTTTATATGAATTAATTTTGTAAAAATAAATTATATTGTTTTTATGTAAAAAATGTATTATAAGAATACAGAATAAGACTCTGTTAATCCATAATTAGATGTCACTTTTAAAAGAAAGAATTATTTATAATTAATTATCAATTTAGGACATTTTAATATTTTAAGATCATATTTAATATTTTCTTTGCCATTTATACTTATACTTGTATAATAAATATTAAAATTTTAATTTAATACAAACATTTTATTTTTTTAATTAGTAGTGATATATATTAGTTAAGTATACATCAAATTAAATATTTTATAATACGTGTGTTTTACTCAAATCAGTCACGGTGCTCACACACAAAGGAAAAAAAAAGGACATCAGTCACGGTAAAATCTTTTCTCAAAGGTAGAACAAAATGGTCTCTCACTTTCATTTTGGGCTTGAAAATCACTATCGACACTAATCTCTCCCCACTTTTTTTATTAGAACTAATCTTTCCCTATATTGATAGGCTTAATTACACTCACGATCCTTTAATTTTACCCATTGTAAAGCTTTAATTTGTAACAAAAAAACCCCGAAACTTTAATTTTTGTAATATAAAAATCCTCTCATTATTATCTAATCTTTATCTTCTTATAAAAAATTCATTTTAATGAATTTTGATATGAAATTTTTTATACAAGTAAAGAAAAATACAATTTAATTTATAAAAAATACTAAAATATTTTGATCATGAAATTACTTTTTTCTATTTTTAATTGAATAAAACTGAAAAATTCATAGAAAATAGAGAAAATTTTCAAATGGTTCCAATTTTGGTGAAAGATTTTGATACTATATTCTCAATTTATTAGAATAGAAGATGATAAAAATCAGTTAACGTTTGTGGATGAATACTAATGGTAGAGACTTTTGTGTTCCTAAATACAAACGGAAATATTTATCCACTTTCGTTAATCGAATTTTACCATATTGTATTCCAATAAATTGAGAATATTTTATCATCAACACTCACCAAATTTCAGACCATTGAGTATTTTCTCTATTTTCTATGATTTTTTCAATTTTATTCAATTAAAAATAAAAAAAATAATTTCATGGTCAAAATATTTTTTTTATTTTTTATAAATTAAATTGCATTTTTATTAACTTGTATAAAAATTTTCATATCAAAATTCATTAAAATGAATTTTTTATAAGGAGATAAAGATTGGATAATAATGAGAGGGGGTTTTGAGTTACAAAAATTAAAGTTTCGAGATTTTTTTGTTACAAATCAAAGTTAAAAGACCATAACATTGCAACGGGTAAAATTTAAACACTGTGAGTGTAATTAAGCCATATTTATGTGGGCAAAACACATGACATTAATCTAATCCTAGATTGTGTATTGTCCTGCCAAGTGCCAACAAAATGCAACATAGTTTTATTCGCCCCATGTATTGTTGTCCGTGCTTTGCTAGCTAATGTATTTTAAGATTTCCTTTTCTAATTCTATATTTTCTTTCCCCTAAAAAAAATCTATATTTTCTTAATAAATTCTCATAATTAAATATAGATCAAGTCTGGAAGGAAATGACAATAAACACGTGAAAACTTTATCCCTCGAGGTAACGAGTATCTACATTTATGGGCAACTTCTTCCAATTCTTGTTAAGTGAATAAAAATACTTACACTTGTCCCACTCAAAAAAAAAAAAAAAAATACTTACACTTGTAAGGGATTTTTCTACTACGATAATGACTCAAATTTTAATGATTTCTTGACCAACAATTCATTGAACATTTTATATATATACACTAGGTACTGTCTGTGATACTTCTAATAAATGAAAAGAAAAAAAAAATGGAAAAACGTAACATAGCAACTTTCTTAGATTAAAAGAGAATCCAGGAAATTTAACCTTTCCTTGCACATATATTTCCATTGGAGGATTGAAGTCAAGTCTTTGCTACAACATTTGTCGTTCATCATAATAGAGATATTGGCAAAATCACACACTGTATTATGCATCCTACAATAAGTTCTTCCTCGGCATCTTGGAAGAAAGACCAGGACGTTCTTGATGCCATCTTCTTCAGCTTCACCAAAATGCAATAGCGTAACAGGGTGAGGTGGTTTTTTTTTTTTTTTAAGACATGAATTACTAGTTTTTTCCTGGTTAATATATCTTGGCAGATGTCAAAGTTTTCTGTATCCAAGCACTTCTTTTCTTGAGAGTTAACAGGCAAGCTTTAGAATGATCAAGTCCCACCACCTAATTATCAGCTGCTTTGGAAGTCTTCATTTGGTGCTATCTCATTTCACAATCAACAAGTAAAACAGTCCCGACTGATCATGAATAAACCTAGGAAAAAGGAAACCGAAGATTCAAAATGTTTGTAAAATTAATGTGGAACATATACAGCACAAATTATATCTTGAATTTTGCACAAGACAAGCTTGACTTTATTTAATATCTTACCTGGAAAAATGTCTCTAGTAGTTCGCCACACCAGTGTTCATGTTGCTCTTCATCCATCAAGCATTAGCATTTAGTGCCATTTGCTTTTAATTCATTCTTGTTGCACACAGACTGTCAAATATATAAATCCAAGAAACATAATAAATAGTACTTTGTTATTTGAAGGTTATATGCTCAAATTAAACTAATTATTATAATCAAATTGATTTAAAGAACATCCACAAGCAAAGTCATAAAACTTTAAAATGAACAAATTTAATTTAAGTGAATATTAGCAAATAGGGTGGGAAAAAAAAAAAGAAAGCTTGACTTAGTACCAAGATGTTGAAATAGCTACTAATGTTCCAAGCAATCCAGTATTGGACTCAGAGAAAGAGTCAAAGAAGAGAATCCTCTGCATCCAAACTTGGAAAAAAACTGAAAACCCATCTCCAAAATCCCATGAACTATTATTAGAAATTAAGTGCATAACAGCAAGAAGGATAGGCATTGGAGTTTCCATTTATGTTCTCACAGGCTTGACCTGTTGATCTTGGAATCTGAGGTTCGAATTCCCCTTCCCTGAACCAAAAAAGAAAAATTGTCTCATAATCTGCTTTGCAGAAAGATGAATCTTCACAATCATACGAGTCAACAACATTGTCCATTCTGCCATATCCTAAAATATCCAGTACCAGTAAAACCTTATGTATTCAAATCATTTGTATCTTCGATAACCAGAGCTACCTGGAAAACATTTCTTTTAAGCTTTCAATAATTCTGCTTCTACATTTCCTCCATAAACATTATTGAGCAATGAATTAAAGCATCATCAACTGAAGTAATTAACACACACTGCTTGACCATGATATCAGTACCATTCCATTACTATCACCATCATTTTGCAGACCAACTTAATGAGACAAGCAACAGTACCTCGTATTAAATTGGTGATAGACTGTAACAACTAATTAATGCAGCAAACAAAGGGAAAAAGGAACAGAGGCCCTGAGACGCACAACAAAAAAAGAAAGAAATTTGAAGGCAGATACTTGCACAAAAATGTCCAAGGCATAAATAAACAATATGCCTTAATTAATATTCATAATTGAGCAAATTAAAGAATAAAAAATATGCATAAAAGTATGTATACTCTTGGAGATCCTTAATTTTTTTATTAGGCTATAAAACCAAAATATAGAAGCCCCGGCAAGCAATTATTTTTATAATAGAAAGGGCCAATCTGATTTCCATTTCAGTGAAGATATCCATGAATTACAAGTAACAAAGAACCACATTTCAAATGGAGAAACAAACAGATTAACTAAACACAAAATGCCAAAGTCAGCATATTTATACAAGTAAACAAAATCAATATTCATGCATGAGAATAATATCATTTTATATGCATCTAAAATTTAAATTACCCCTTTTCAGGTTCTTCACCATTGACCATAAAATGTTGGTAAACCCGAAATGCCTGGAGCATAATGAGCAGTTTCAGCCCGTTTATTTTAATTGAATAATAGAGTAAAGAGTGCAAATGAAAGCTGTGAACTCTGAATTGCAGGGTGAGTGAGCAGTTGAGGGCGACTTTGGTAGCCTGATTTATTACAAAAGAAAAACACAAGTAATTCTTAATTGATATTTTGAAATGGTGGTGTTGCAATGTTACATTGCAAATAGAAAAGCTTTACTGAAAGAGAAGAAGTTACCTAGGCTATATCACTTGAGAATCTGCATTATGTTTGTAGCAAGACTTTCGCACCACTGTATATTGAGTTTGAGTGAAGTGTTTTGGAGGATGTAATGTGGCAATGTCTTCAACTTTGGGCAGTTGTCAAGAGTCAAAGAGCGAAGAGACGGCATTATTATTTCATTATTTCTCTTTTTCTCGTCAAGTTCATTCCACTCTTCCCATCCAACCATATAGTGGAACTCCAAATCTATCAATTTGGGAAATGAAATCTCATCATCATCATAATCATCCATTATTCCATAAAACTCACTTCCAACTTTTTTCAAGCTCCCAAAATATGTGATTTCAAGATATTCAAGGGAAGGCAATTTTCCCAATGAATGAGGCAATTGCTCATAGTTGCTCCAACTCTGCAAATGAAGCTTCTTAAGAACACTCAGGGACAATATCCAACTGCATATTTTGATGCCAAAGTAATTCCCTATTAGTAAATATTTCAAATTCATTGGAGATGGCTCTAAAGCTTCCAATAATTCTTCATCTTGTTGTTTCCTCCACTCTGCTCCTTCTTCTTCACCACTAAACCGGAGACTATAATCACAAAGGTTCCTTTTTTCCTTCAACCGTGCTTCCTTAGCTTCTTCTACTTCCACATCTTGCACATGTTGTCTTCTCCATTCTATCCTTAACAATCCACCAAGGTGATTGAGGTTTTTTACATCTCTAAGAGATAAATATGTCTCTCCTTCTATAATGTTAATCCTGCTTAAGCTCCGTAGACCACTTAACCTCCCAATTCCTTTTGGCAACAAACATCTCCAACAATCTTCATTATACACACACCTTAAATTGATAAGTTTCTGCATCTCTCCAGGTAACTTTTTGAGTCTCTCACACCTATCCACATTTAGTGTTTGCAAATTATATAATTTACACAACATTTCTGGCAGCTCTTCCAATGCATAATTATTAGACAAGTCAAGTTGTCTCAAATGAATCAATTTACATATATTGGATGGGATTTCTCGAATATCACAGTCACTTAAAGTTAGTGATCTCAAACTACTTAGTTCATTGAATAAATGAGGTAAGGCAACTCTAATCATTGACCCACTAGTAGGCAAAACAATGAGACTACGTAATTTTTTTACATTATAAAAGGCACTAGGAAATGGAACCTCATGCCCAAGCATAACCCCTACATGATGAATTTCATTATCATTAAAATCGATCCTTTGTGCTCTTGGATTACTGACCTCTACACTACAACAATCCTTATTCCTTATCATAGATTGAGCAAAATCATGAATTACATCATGCATCTTACAATAACTATTACTCAAGTCCCAAACATCTATTTCAAAATCTTGAAAGAAAGAGCGTGTGGCTAAATTTTGGAAATGCTCATCCCCAACCATCTCTATATCCTTACTCTGTGTTGCTTTGAGATAACCTTGACTCATCCACATCGCAATTAATTTTTTTTTACTCATCAAATGATCCTTAGGAAAGATGGCACAGTGCAAAAAGCATTGTTTTAGTGATGAGGATAAGTCATAATAACTTAACAATAATGGGGATAAAACATCTCTTTCCGCTTCCTCTAATTCCCATAATTCACTATTTAAGACATTTTGCCACTCCCCTATTGATTCTTTGAACCGCAATAGACCTGCCATTGTTTTTACAGCAAGAGGTAAGCCCTTACACTTATCAACAATTTTTCTACCTATCCCTTCTAGACTCTTTTTGTGCACTATACTACTTGCTGAGAACACAAGTTGACTAAAGATGGACCAACAATCTTCACTAGACAACAATCCAGGTCGGATTATGTCTTTACAACCCATAATTCGTGCAACATTCTCTTTGCGTGTGGTTACCAAAATTTTACTTCCCGGTGAACCACAAATGAGATATTGTTCTACTCGCTCCCACCTTATGACATCTTGATTCCACACATCATCTAAAACAAGTAAAAACCTCTTTGCCTCAATGTGTTTTCGAATCTCTTGCACTATTCTTTGTAGTTCAGCAAAATTAGAGGCAGATTCTGAAAGAGATTCAAGGATTGCCATAGCAATCCTAATCTCATCAAAAGGATCAGAGACACAAACCCATATTGTTCTATCAAAATGGGTCTTTATGCTATCCTCATTAAAAACTAATTTGGCAAGAGTTGTTTTTCCAATCCCAGCCATCCCCACTAGAGAGATTATTTGGAGGTTTGGAGTCTCACCACCCTCAGACAACAACAAGTCTATCAAGGCACGCTTATCATTTTCTCTGCCTTTGACATCTTTTACATCAACAAAAGACGTCGTTACAATTCTCTCAACCTGCTCACTGCCTTGAATTGGCAAAAGGTTATATCTATCTTTCTCTTTGGCAATCAAATCCAGTCTCTCATTTAGCTCTTTTATCTTTGTAGCAATCTCTAGGCGAAAACACACATTATGACAGCAAAAGCAAGCTGAAAAAAGGAAAGAGCGCACCTTCCTTTTGAAAGCACAATGATGATCTCCTTCAATTTGGAATTTCAGAATTGCCGTGCTCCATTCCTCCATAACATCATCAATTTCATAGTACATGCTTTTAAGCTTGGCTAACCAAAGTTTAACCGTTTCCTCTTTCATTTGCTTCTTCTCTGCATCAATAAGAACAGCTTTGATTGCTTCAAGATTGCTTTGAAGCATTTCAACTTCTTTTTCCACACCCACAACGACCCAACACTGTTGCTCTATCTGGCTACGGATGTTTGAAGCCAGCATCTCTAACACTGTAGAAATAAGTACTTCAGCCATATTCAAATTAAAGAAAGATGGAGATTTATTGAAAAGAATTGATTTAATAATGAAAGACGGAAATTAAGTTGGGAATAAAAATGAGTTAGTTCTTACCCTAAAATCAAGTCTTGCGTCAACTGTGTGGATCTTATTCCCCGTCAATAAAGCATGATTTTCTGTCCTTTTTGTAGGCAAGTTGTTAAACCATTGATGCCGACTTCTTTATTAGTAATTTTCTTCAAGAGCAGAGCAGGCCTGGACAATGAGCTAATTAATTAATGTTGAGGAAAGTCCCCAATATTTCTGTCTTTGAATTCTTTTATAGCCACCAAACATGACCAAAAACCGACCAACTGAATCTGTACTGGATGGTTTTCATAAAAAAATAGTAGTTTGATCTGGTTAGGAAAAAAAAAATGCAAATTTTGAATTTTGATTTATAGTTTGGTTTCACAGGTATTTTCCACGGAAATCTGAATTTTAATTTTTAAATATTTATATTTTTTAATTTATTATATATTACATACATATAACGTGTGTGTTTACGTGTGACAATATATCCGAACTTTGCTAGGTTATTTTTAAATTTTATTTTTTTATATTTTACTACATACATAATTATTTATATATTTTTTTTTATTATATGCATATTTTTCATTTTTAAAAACATAAAATTAAAAAATCCCAATGCACTAAGAGGGGGTGAATTAGTGGGCAATTAAAATTCTGCAACTAAACCAATTGAACAACCACAACACAAAGAATTATAGTGGTTCGGACACAACAAGTCCTACATCCACTTCCCAATACTCAATTGGGTAT